>JALJCO010003674.1:232500-341568 GCA_023101725.1 Atherinomorus stipes
ACATTTATTTTGTAATTATTGTCTCATTCACCGTTTTAGAAACCAAACTAAACCTCCGAAAAAGTATCGGAAGCATTAAAATCATCTATGTTGGTTACAGGGGCTTTTCATTGACTTCTTTCTTTCTCTTCTGTTTGCCAGTCATTTTATTTCCCACGCATTTATTTGTGTTGAGTTCATGAGTGCGTAAAAATAGTTTTTCTTTTTTTTTAAACTGTTTTAAATCTGCTCACGTTTGAGTGACCTCGCCAGGATATTCCCTCAGTGCTCTCATTATGTTCACATAATTCCCCTCATGGGAGCCCCATCCTCCTCACAGCCTGATGTTCTTACAGAAACTGTGGATTCAGATTAGTTTAGTTATATTAGGGGAGGGGAAAGCCCTGGTGTATCAGTGATGTAAATGAAGCTTTCAATACAATAAGTAGGAACTAATAAATTAGGATTAATTAAAATCCTCTCCGACACATGACTACATGAAGGGCTTAACCTAAATATGCAGCTTCTGGGGGTTGAAATTGAGAATATTTATCATAAAAGTCACTGTAAGTTGATAAACAGCCCAGGATCTTACAGCCAGAGGGAGAGAGGGTTTGTTGGATTTGAATAAATTTGCATACTTAAATCTTCAAGGTGAAATAATGTCCAGGTGTTTTTGATAACTTTGACCCTTCACATGAATAACAGAATAGGGGTGGAAAAATTCTCGACCCACTTAAGTATCACAATATGCTGATATCATATTGCTATTTTAAAATGCAGTATCGACCTGTTTTACTAACAAAATCTCGCAGATTTCTCATTCTGTTACGAATTCTCGCGAGATTTCACGAAACACCACGAGATTTCGTAACAGAACGATTAAATCTTTTGAGATTTTGTTAGTAAAGCAGGTCAATACCGCATTTTAAGGGCTGGGATAAATGATTATTTTTTAAACGATTAATCTATTGATTATTTTTTCCATGCATCAATTAATTAACGATTCACTTTTTCAGTTTGATGCGACTCGATTCAATGATCAATTATCTCCCCATAAATTGACAGACAGCAATTTATACATGCTGATATACATAACTGAAATGAAAAAAGAGCATGAATAAAAAGGCAGTGGGAGCCGGCAGCCTGTCATGGAGTCTTTCTGAACCAACAGACTGTAAAATTAATTTTGCAAAACACAGCTGACTGAAAAACGTGCATCTTTTAATTCTTTCATTCTCATGAAAATAATTTTAAAAAAGTCACCCAAAATACTTGCGAGTTATTGAAATAATACCATGTAAACTTGAAGGCTTTAAAGGGGAACTTCGTTTTTTTTCAGTCTGGACCTATTTTTTAGCATGAAATATGTTCTTTTACTCACCCAGACAGTTTTGGTGTAACTTGAATTCCATCGGGAGATATTTAGATCCACTAATGTTTGGTTCACCAATCTGAGACAAACTGGCTTTAAAAGTTGTGGAACAAGTTCAGAAAAATGTTCCTCAGACTTCTCCATCCACAGTGTAGAATATCATCAAAAGATTGAGAGAATCAGGAGAAATCTCTGTGTGTTGGGGACAAGGCTGGATGCTGGTGATCTTCTGCATTAAAAGCAGACATGATTCTCCACTGGAAACCACTGATGGACTCAGGAAGACTCCAGAAATCTCTATCTGTGAACACAGTTCACCCTGAAATCCACAAATGCAGGTTAAAGCTCCATCATGGAGTTGCAATCGCAAAATCTCTCTTTTTTAAAAAGTGCTGTAGTAACCAGTTTGAGACTAATACTCTGCATGGAGTAACGGGCCAGTTAAAATCCCAGCATACATTCCTACGTGAAATGAAATAATCTCATACTGTATATTAGCAGGGCTGCTCATAACCTCACCATCTGTCCATCTGCTCGGGTCCCCGGGGAGCCGATTAGCTCAGCACAATGCCGACAAGGTCAGAGGTCACCAGGTGTATGACGGGCACATAATGCGCTCTAATGGGCTGCAAAGCAGGGTGGGATGAGAGAGGGGGGTGACCGGTTTCCACATTCTGGAAAGCAGACGCTGTGTTAGAGGCGATGATTAGATTTGTCAGATGGTGAGATGGTTGAAGTGCAGAGGTTGAAATCTGCCTGTTCCCCAGGAAAACCTCCATCAGAGCGTTCCCTCTCATTGTGTATCTGTTATTGTACCAGAAACTCAGGTTGGAATACTGGAAGGCCTGATGGCTCAAAATCCTCCTTAACCCCTCAGTGGTGGCCTGAAATAATGACCGTTGGGGGGGTTAAGCATCATTGTTGGAGGCTCAGCCCCACAGCTGACTCTTGGCTGTCCCAGCTGGAGACGTGGCAGGATGAGGAGCTCCGTCTCCGTCTTTCTACAATCTGAACGGCTGGTTTGCATTAATTACATCTACATGCACGTTTCTTCACCCACGGTTAAGCCGGAGGTTACCTCCATGAGAGAACATCCAGCTTCCTGCAGGAAAGGTTGGCAGAGAAGATTTAATAAGTACAACCTACATACTCAACTCTGCTGTCATCCCACTCGTGCATTTTCCTTCTGGATGTGGCTCCATTTAAAAGGAAATAAGTTTTCCTACGATATGAGACAAATGGACGGTTCATGCATGTGTTAGGGATGGGCCATCCCGAAATCTTTCCCGTCAATACGATGCCAGGAGTTTATGGTACTTTTTCATCAATACCAACATCGATACCGATACTTTTTGTCCCTTAAAAGACACCACATGATTTTACAGTCTGCATTGATTTCTCGAATGCAGGGATAATATTAGATATAAGTAAAACCTAAGAACAGAAGTACTGGAAATAAATACTTTTAAAATGATAATAAATTATATTGATAAAGAAAGAAAACAAAAAGATTAGGCCTGTGGGATCCCAGATAGGCAGAAGAAGATGGTACAGAACCATTTGTACCGTCATCACTGGTTGTTAAAACATATATATTCATTTATAGGTTTTCTTAAAATTCAACAGGGACACAAAAAGGCCTGAAATCAAATTAACAGTCGTGCTCAAGATTATTGACACCGTTTCCAATTAAAGAAGGAAAAAATAAGTTGTCAGTAATTTGAATTGACAAAAGTATTGATAAATAAAAAATTCTATGAAAATCAGAACACTGAATTTGAATCGTGGTTTAAAAGAAATATTAAAAACAAACACGCAAAAAATAAAACAATCCAACAAGCATGGTGGGGCTCTGATGCTAAACTTTTATTGAGCAACATTTTGAGGCAATCGCTGCAATCAGGTGTTTTCTGTAATGCTCAAAAAGACTTTTACACCTGTTGACAGATATATACACATTTTACAGGAAAGGTGCTCTAATGTGTCTGGGCCAGTTCTGTTTGTTTGTTTGTTTTTAATTATTATTTCCAAACACAATTCAAAAGCAATATTTTATTTCACTAAATTATAATTTTGTAAATTTTTATACAGTATATTATTAGTTTCTTTTGTTTCTTGTTATTTGAATTATTATTGTGAATTTAGGCTTTTCTTTAATTGGAGGGTGTCAATAATCTTGAGCACGACCATGTTTGCTACCCCGCCCTGCGTGGCTGTCTCTAACTTTTCTGCAGAAGGATAAACAAAAGACGCGAGGAGAGATGAGAGGAAAACATGAAACCTGGTTCTGTCTCTCTGTCAGGAACACAGCAGCTGAGATAAGACCATCTAAACGTGTCGTTCAGACACCACCCCGACCATGGAGGTGAACATGTTTCCTTCCCACTGAAGGTTCTTCTCACAAACTCCCCGAGCTCCAGACACAATAAGCTTAATCTTTCTTATTTGTGTCGTGGGCTTCCTCTGTTAAATTTGGCTCTCACTGAGGATAAAAGTTGGCCAGAGACCAGATTTTTCAGGTTTAGATTTAAGGGGAGGCACTACAGGTAAAAACCCAGTTTTTTCATCACTTGGTCAATTTTGAGATTTTTGTTTTTTCCCTCCTTCAACGTGTTTTCTTTCAGACTAGTGTAAAAAAAAAAAAAAAAAAACATTTTAGGAGTTTATTTCATGATACTTTGATGCACTCAAATCTCCTCAACATGCAGCTAAAGTTAGTGTTTTTAAACAGAGCGCAGCACCGTGGTGCTCGTCTGAACCCCGTCATGTCTGGTATCGTTGGAAACGTCTCTTTGTCACGTCAACCAAACTTGATTTTTCCAGCTCATGAATCTGATTGGATCTGATGTCTGTAAATAGTGTTATAGAACAAAAATGTGGAGAATTTTACAATCCAAAACTTTAGCCCCGTTTTCACCGGTCTGGGTTGGGTCGGACCGGATCGGTCCACGTTTTTTGGCGTCTCCACAGATAAAAACTGGGATGGGTACCCTTATATCCAACCCGACCCGGCCCATTTTTTTGATACCCTTTTGTAGGGGTGATGATCTCACTGAAAGAGGTGGAGCTAACACACAGCAATCTGTTGATTCGTTGAAAAATCCGTCACTTCTCGCGTGTCCCGGCGTAAAAACAGAGCAGGAGTGACTCCTTTTTTTGTTTCTGTCACGAGTGGTGTTTTGGTTAAAATGTGTATCATGGCTATGATGTCATGCGATCACATAGCAGTCCTATCTGGTTAATACTCCGCCTCCAGAGTAAAGGTACAGTTTGCTGTGGGGACGCAACGTGAAATCAACATATCCGTACCAACACCCACCCGATCCGCCCGATCCGGCCCGACCCGACCCAGACCCGCGGGTGGAAACGGGGGTTTAAAATGCTGTTTTCTCAAAATGAGTTTGTTCTCATATTCCGGGTAAAAAATCTCTACTTCAGGAGCACTTACAGAAACCAAACTTTCAAGCTTTGCTCCTGACTGTATTCTTAAAGTTTTTACAGAAGGATTATTTGACATCTCATTCACAGCCTGATTTATAGAACATTTCATCCCAAAAATATGCCAAAAAATTAGATTTTATTTTCTGGTTGTTGACGGTATATTCTAAATTGTGAAATGATCTATATAGAGATCCAAAATCCCCTCTGCGAAAAAACTTATGACTTTAATGTGTGAACAAACTCCAAAAGAAACTTTGAACCTGGCTTAATCCTGTGTTTAGATTTTTTCCTGGAAATGTATGTAAATTAGCGCATTTTTGGCTATAACACTTAATTTGCATATTTAAACATAAAATGTCAGGAAAACTTGCAATACAAAAAATGATAGCCCTAATGGGAGGAATAAACCAGGAAAGTTTCATGGTGATACCAGTTAGTTAATTTTTTTACCCTATTTGCCTGTAGTGTCTTGCCTTAAACCTAAAAGCTTGCACATCGTGGGATTATTAGTCTGATGTTCATGTCAGACTCTACTGTTCATTCAGGTCTATCACAGCTGGCTCAGCTGCTGCATGAATCTGAGGGTTTACTTCCAGCTCCGACCTCGGCGCCAGCCAGCAGTGCAAGTCTCACATGTGGCTGCACAAAATGCACAAAGCTGTTGACAAACCATAATTATCTGACCTGCTTTCTCCTGGGCATTTGTGCTGCATCCTGCTTGCCGTAGTGTCTTCAGACGGCATAAATTCTCTCTGTGTCACCGCTGCAGTGAGCTAGCTAGTGCTGAAACAGATCTTGGGATTAGCGAGTGGGTCAAAGTATTGTTTTAATCTGGTTTTGGCTCTCTGACCCTGAGTGGTGCAGGAAAGACAGATGGCTGCAGCAGTGCTCCGCGTGTGGGACACAGTTTTACATCGTTACCGCGATCATCAGTTACAGTGACCCTGATGTGAGCTTGTTACTGGTTGGGCCTCAGTTTGATTATGGAAAGTGGTTCAAGTTGACAAGTAGGGGTGGGACAAGAATATAGATACACTGAAATATTGGGATATTTTCTGTTGCAATATCATATCGATATTAAAAAACGCTGTATTGATATTTAGCTACAAAAAATCTTGTAATAGAACGATAAAATCTATTGGAATCTATACTTTTTTTAGTATCGTGATACCTCTGTACAGATACAAAACATGCAAATAGGCAATGAAATTATGTGCAAAACCAGACAGATTCTTGCTTCTGTATCTCATGATGGCGGTCACAATGATGCAGCGACTGTTAGTGATGATGATGTTTTGTTATTTTTCAGTTTAATGCAGGTTATTTCACATTATGTTTTGGTAAATTTATAATATTCCTACTAGGGATGGGCGATATGGGCTAAAAAATATATCACGATAATTTCTCTTATTTATCATGGTAACGATAAGTGACGATAAAAACTATCAGCAAAACATTTTGTATTATAAATCTGTCACTAAATTCTGTCTTGAAAGCCCTACAAAATACTAGAAGCCACTAAACTATATCAATTAAGTTCAAGTAGTGCACCTGTATTGCAAAACTGTAGTGACACCAAGCAAACAAGTCTGAAATATGAGAGACCAAATTCCACATTTATTTAAACGATGCAAACAGCAAAACTAACTCGGCTTATAAAAACAAAGTAGTGCAACTGCAAGCACAACCTGATAAATTGTCATCTCAGGATAAAAACGATAAATTCAAATTGTTATTGTGGGGAATTTCTTTGATGATATATCGCACACGATAAAATATCGCCCATCCCTAATTCCTACTAGGGATGCACGATAATTATGGAGTCGATAACAGGAAATTAATACGTCATTCTGATAAGTCTGATATCGTGACGACTTGCCTCAATAACTTATACCTCATACAGTTGGAATTTTTAAGATCGGACATGCAGAAGTTGAAAATCCCACTTTTAAGCTTTTCTCGCTGAGACATTGTGATTGGGGGAAAAAAAGCTGCTGCTTCACAGGGGAGACCCAAAACTGCTTCCAAACCACTTTTCCCTTCTTATTTTAGACACAAGCTACCCCATACAGTTGGAATTTTTGATTTGGTATAATTAGGTATGTATGTTATCTGTATCAGCCTTTAGGAGCTCAAATTTATCGGTTATCGGAATCTGTTTTTAAAAATGGTTATCGTGCATCCCTCATCACTATTACATTTTACATGTAAACATTTTCCACTGAATAAATAATTTTAACCTGTAACAAAGTTATTTGATAATTGAAAGAAGTTTTTTAGTCCTATTTTGGTAAATTTCTTCATCAATATAATTTATTATTGTTTTAAAAGCATTTCTTTCCAGTACTTCTGTTCTCAAGTTTTACTTGCATATAATATTGCACTTGCATTCAAGATAATAATGCAAACTGTAAAATCATGTGATTTTTTATTACAGGCGTTATAGAAGATGTTTCTTTCAACAATTTTTGCAGTTTTCAGTAAAACTGGATTCACTACTGCATGCGCTATGATTAATTAAAAGCTTTAGACATATAAATATTATTATACATCAGCTGTGAAAGTGATGGGTCTGAAAAAATATCCACCAATTATCTCTGCATTCCTTCTTCATTTGTTTACTGGCTCGTCAATCACTTTTACTACCGTAGTTAGAGTGATTAACGGTCAGTTCAGCGGGTAATAGGCCAGACTGATCAATGAGGGTGATTGACTGGTGAGAGTAGTGCTGCGACCCAGAAGCTGCGCACATTTGTCTGACGTTTCCAGTAGGGCTGGGGGAAAAAATCGATACACTGAAATATTGCAATATTTTCATATGCTGATATCACATCGATATGTAAAAATGTGGTATCGATCTATTCTACTAATGAAATCTCGTGAGATTTCGTTGTTCAGTCAAGAAATCTTGCGGGTTTTCATGAAATCTCGCGAGATTTCGTAAATCATGGTGAAATCTCGCGAGATTTCAAAAGATAATTACGAAATCTCGCGAGACTTCGTTGGTAAAATAGATCAGTATTGCATTTTTGAATCTCAATATGAAATCTGCATAAGAAAATATCGCGATTTTTTTTTTCCCAGCCCTAGTTTCCAGCAGGTAGCCAACATCATTCTGGTAGCAGTTAGCAACGTTCAGACAAAGACATTCTGTTTACTTGCGTTTGTGACATGATGGAGAATCTTTAGCTGCTGTCTGCTGAACACCGGAGTGACTCGTGCACGTTGTTTTGTGGTCAGAGGAGGGAGCTGTGAATCTAGCAGGTTGGTCTTGCGAATGCGCGTTATTCAAAAACTCGTTAACAATCTCTGCTTTCTGAAATACCGAAACATCTTCTATACCGCCTTTAAGGAACAAAGAGTATCGGTATTGATGAAAAATTACCATAAACTACTGGTATCGAATCGACGGGGAAATGTTCGGTATCGCCCATCCCTAATTTGCACATCTATTCAGTTGGGTTTTACCTAAGTGAGAAATATTTATGTTCATAGTTTTATTATGAGATCTAAGTGGCAAAGAAACCTGTCCAAGTTTAATAAATCAGACATGGATAGATTGAATTTAATTGATTTTAACTTATTCTGATGTTTCAGTTGTTTCAGTCATCCAATGTACAGGTACAACTTTTACAACAGCAGGGATTTATGTGTGTGCACGTTTGCCCTGCATCATCTACAGCTTTCTGCATGCATGCCTCAGCGATTCCAACATGCTAAACCTCTCCTAAAAACCTGGGCAGAAAATCAATGAAAAATATGTTAAATCCAGTGAATCGCAGGCCTGAGCATGCTTAAAGCAGCTCTGACATGTTTCCTAAAAAAAAATCTCTGAATTACTAAACTTCCTAATAATCCTTCCACATACAGACAGGAATACTTAACATGGTGACAACAAGCGTCGTTTAGAAGGACCACTCTTAAAATGTAGCTCTTAAATGACGACTGGAGAATGAACAAAAACCCTCTGATTAAAAAAAGAGTAAATGTGGACGTGTGCTGGCTGATGGAGTCTGTGTTAAATGGGACTGTACAGTGATGCTTGTGTTCTTTAAAAGGCTGCGAGAGAAGAGATGACCCACATTATGGAGAACGTACAGCAGGCAGCGTCGTAGCTTAGAGCACAGAAGTTAATTTTAGTGCATCATCCCTCTGCCTCATTGCACAAAGGTAATAACGGTTTAGTTTTTAGTGTGACATCCTCAGATGCGGTCAATGCTACGCTTAGTTATTCATGGTCATTTCATGCTGATATGAGAGTGGGGGCATTTGTGCATGTGAGTGGGATTATATACAACTGTGGAAGGAAGCGCTCAAGCTGACTTACACACAGTTTTATCCCATAACTCACGTATGAGGCGCTGCATTGTTTGATGTCATGGCTACTTTCTGTTTAGTGGAAATATGCAGCTTCCTGTAGATTTGGAGTAAATGTGTCTCTGCAGAGGCTTTTCATTTCCTCCATATTTAACTGAAGCTTGATGGCTGTGGCATCCCGGTGCAACTCCAGTGAGCCTGATGATTTGTGAAAAGGGGGATGTGCCATTTCTTTTCGTTTATATTTCATGGTTTACAGTAGGGCTGAGCGATATGGACCAAATATCATATCACAATATATTTATTTTAGATGATGACATACGATATATACCGGTATCTTTACCCTAATGTGTCTGAAAGTTTCATTTCATATCAAATACCTTTTTTTTTAGTATTGAAACATGTTTAGCGTAAAGGTATCGTTCCACTGCAGTGATGGAATTGATGAGGGATGTAACATTATGAAAATTTCATATCATGGTAATTGTGACCAAAATGATCACGGTTATCATTTTTATCGCGGTATTATAGAAATACCCCCCAGCATCTTTAAAAATATCCAAAATGGGTCTAAATGTCTATTTTGTTCTTTTAAAGAGGGGAAATATCTCAAGACAACTGTCCATGTGGGTGCCTTTGTTGCCTTCCACCATGTTTTCATAAATTAAACATTGCAAACTGGGACTGCTACTGCTTTTCCAGCCAATGAGCAGCATCACTGGGAGTTTTTCAAAGTGCAGTAATCAGTCACGGTTTTAAAGATAATTAATATTTGAAACGGTATTATTAATCGTTGGTAATTTTATCACGGTTAACCATTTACCGGTAATCGCTACATCCCTAGGGGACAAAACACTGGTTAGAAATTTTGTTAAATTAACGTAATTAAAGATAGTTGGCTGGGTTTTTTAATGATTTCTTCGTAAAAGTCTTCCAGAACCCTACACACTCAAAAATAGAGGTACCAATTTGTGCTTAAAAGGGTACAAAGCTTGTCACTGGGGGTGTTCCTTTTTGAAAGACATTTCTGTACCCTTCAGTCCTGGTCCATTTGTACCTTATCAAGCTGTATGAGTTAATAAAGTATAATTAAACCAATTAAAAATGATGAGTAATAGTCAATAAAGTGGAGATTATGACAACAATCAAAGATGCTAATAATAAATGAATAAGTATTATATAAATATTAGGCCAAACACACATATAATTATACATGTAATTATTACTATGATTATTATGAAAATCATAATATAACAAATATAATTACACTGCTGCTTAGAAGGACAGCTAATTATAGTTATTGTACAAGCTACGCACATTTTTCAATGCTGCAGGTACCCTTAGGGTTGAAATGGTACAAATTTGTACTTTATATTACTTTGGACCCTTTTTCATAGTATATAGGTACTTCTGGCCTCATAAAGACCGATATTGTACTTTTGAGAGAACATTTGTGAAAATGTACCTACAGGCACAGAAATGTTCCTGTCTCGTACCTCTATTTTTGAGTGTGTAGGGACCCAACCAAACTTTTTGGCAGCTCAGTATATTAGTTGTTAAAGGATCTATAGGCACTGCAGGACTAAGTAATGAGACTCACAAGCGATGTGACTGGCGCTGCAGGTAACTGCAGCCACCAGCCAAGCCGGCATGGGAGCATAAACTGAAGCTGTAACGTTGTTTACTACGCTGATAAAGTCTCTTTCTTCGTAGTTCCACTTTTTAGTGTCTTTCAGTTGATCTGGATCGTTTGCTGACGGCAGAAGAATCCATAACTATCCCTTACAGTGTTTGAATTCACTGCGACCATCTCCTTCCTGTATCAAAGCTATCAGGGACGAGTATGAAAAGAAATGAAAGATACTTAATTTATCCCAGAAGGGGAAAAAGCATGCAGCGTCAATTGACGTCACATCCATAGGGCAGCGCAGGAAATTCAGCCACCGAATCGCAGCGCATTATGCAGCACACAGCCTGTTCAAGGCAACACAGAGAGACGTGGGTGGGCTCGTTCTTTTTGTTTTTTAATGTTTCATCACCTATTAGTATAAAAAACCTGGACATGCATGTTTATTCTTTAACAATTCCTGCCTCTAGTCCCTTTAATTATCGCATAAATAACTAAGTTATTAACAACGCCATGCTAAAAATCCAAATCTGGCATTATCTCAGCAAGAGAGCTGATTTTGGGCATGTAGGTGTCTTGTCACAGCAGTGAACCAAATCCACCAGAAATCACTGATCCTCCTTATTTATGAAGTTTTCAAGCCTTACAAATAGAATTTTTTATCATCGAGTGTCCAGAAACAAAGTTTGTACAGCTGCTATTCAAAAAGACCAAATTGGCCCAATTTTGGAGGTGAAAAGCTGGGTAATGAACTGCGAGATTTTGTAACAGAACGATAATATCTCGTGGTATTTCGTGAAATCTCATGAGATTTTGTAACAAAATGATGATATCTCGCAAGATTTCATTAGTAAAATGGATCGATACCGCGTTTTTAAATATAGACATGGTATCGGCATATGAGAATATTGCAATATTTTTTCCCATTATTTCAGCATCTGGTATTTCCCGGGGTTTATTAACGCCTCGTCAACTCGGCCTCTCTTATGCAAATGCATCCATGAACATACAGCATGTTCTTGCAGAGTCCACCCATAATCAGCGTGTGAAACATGTATTCAGATAGAATCATAATGATCCTGGCTCTCTTTCAGATCAGATGCACAAAATGATTTCTAATGAAGTGTCGGCATCTCACATCTCTACATCATATAACACGTGTCTACACGCTGTCAGCTGTTTACTGTTAGGGCGCATGGAGTCCTTCCGTGCTACAGATCGCTCTAAAAAGCCCAAATAAAACATTCAATAGTAAATAATAAAACCATCAAAACCATTTTCTTTTATCGGACTTGTCTAGAATAAGAAGAGGAGATGTTTTGAACGGAGTGTTTTACATGCGACACAGGCTGCCTGAAGCGACAGAGAAAACGGGGCTTAATGTTGAGTAGATGTGTGCCAAAATATAGCCTCATGGTTAAAACAGCCAGCTAGTGAACCGGTGGTTGAAGGTTGACTTTATGTGTGTCGTCTTCGATGTTTTTTTTTTGTTTGTTTTTATTTAATTCATGCGATATGATATGAAAAAGTGTACAGTAGCTTCTCTTAATTGTGTTTTTGTTATTACAATAATCCTTTTCTAGCACACACATGCTGTTCAGTGCACACTGAGGTGAAATAGTGAAGTGGCAGTGACATTCAAAACTTGGCTGCAACATTCAGATTACCTGATTTGTAAATAAAATGTGGAGTGGGCCAATTTAACTATGGCAGTGAGAGATTGTGGTGTGGGGGGAAATCAAAAACATTCTGGGAGTGCTGGTGTTAATAAATGAATGTTAATTTCACAGATTAATCTCTGTAATAATGTGTTAATATTGATAGCCCCCAAAATCCCAAATTTATTTGTTAAAAGTAGGATCTGCACACACCGGCCACTTTATTAGGGACACCTGTCCAGCTGCTCGTTAACTCAAATTTCTAATCAGCCAATCACATGGCAGCAACTCAATGCATTTAGGGATGTAGACATGGTGAAGACGATCTGCTGCAGTTCAAACCAGCATCAGAATGGGGAAGAAAGGTGATTTACGTGACTTTGAACGTGGCATGGTTGTTTGTGCCAGACAGGCTGGTCTGAGTATTTCAGAAACTGATGATCTACTGGGATTTTCATGCACAACCATCTCTAGGGTTTACAGAGAATGGTCCAAAAAAGAGAAAATATCCAGTGAGCAGCAGTTCTGTGGGCACAAATGCCTTGTTGATGCCAGAGGTCAGAGGAGAATGGCCAGACTGGTTCCAGCTGATAGAAAGGCAACAGTAACTCAAATAACCACTTGTTCCAACCGAAGTCTGCAGAAGAGCATCTCTGAATGCACAACACATCCAACCTGTAGGTAGATGGGCTCCAGCAGCAGAAGACCACACCAGGTGCCACTCCTGTCAGCTAAGAACAGGAAACTGAGGCTACAATTCACAGACTCACCAACATTGGACAATAGAAGATGGAGAAATGTTGCCTTGTCTGATGAGTCTTGATTTCTGCTACGAAATTCGGATGGTAGGCTCAGAATTTGGTGTCAACAACATGAAAGCATGGATCCATCCTGCCTTGTATCGACGGTTCAGCTTGGTGGTGGTGGTGTAATGGTGTGGGAGAGATTTTGTTGGCACACTTTGGACCCCTTAGTACCAATGTGGCGGTTTAACCACCACAGCCTACCTGAGAATTGTTGCTGACCATGTCCATCCCTTTATGACCACAGTGTAGCATCCTCTGATGCTGCTTCCAGCAGGATAACGCGCCATGTTATAAAGCGTAAATCATCTCAGACTGTTTTCTTGAACATGACAATGAGTTCATTGTCCTCAAATGTTCTCCACAGTCACCAGACCTCAATCCAATATGGCAGCTTTGGGATGTGGTGGAACCGGAGGTTCTCATCATGGATGTGGAGTAGGGCTGAAAGATATATTGTTTCGCTATATGAGATAGGGACATCCAAGATATTAATATGAAAAGCAACTATATAAAGATATAGTTTCTCCTGGCTTGTCCTGCATATAAAGCTCTGGAAGCACAAACAAACTGCACTTTCCCAAAGTGCTTGGTTTTCACGATCCCATAGTATTGGTGTATGAGATGTAGGCATGAATATCGAGATATGAAATTTTGTCCATATCGTTCAGCCCTAATGTGGAGCCGACAAATCTGCAGCAACTGTATGATGCTGTCATGTCCATATGGAGCAAAATCTCTGAGGAATGTTTCCAGTACCTTGTTGAATCTATGCCACCAAGGATTAAGACAGTTCTGAAGGCAAAAGGGGTCCAACCCGGGACTAGCAAGGTGTACAAAAAGGCGTGAGTGTATTTTTGTATTTTTTTCTTTACAATGATCTGGCACCCCCTGAAATTATCCTGCGACCTACATGGGGGTCCCGACCCCCAGTTTGGGAACCACTGAAACAAAGTACTCGAAATGCCAGAGATTCTTGGAAGCTGCCAGGAAAGCTTCTCTAGATTAATGAGACCATTCTTTCCTGATCCTCAGAGAGAAGCAGCGGTGTTCATCTCTGGACGAATGACTCTTCCAGAGTGTACCCGGCCTCTCATCCGGGAACACCTGGAGTTGACTCCTGGCAGTATTATATACTGTATTTATCCCCACACAGTCCTTTTGTCTCGTATGACTCACCAGATTGCGTGTTTATTTGAGTCATGCGGAATGGGAAATAGATTTAGAAATAGGTTGCTGTATTTTCCAGTTTATTACACTTTGCATCCTGTTTTCCTGCTTTCAGTCTTTGTAGTACAAACATTTGAGAACAGAGGGATGCAGTGTGCTTAATTTGCTAATGACTCCGTGGTCAGCTGTGCTTTTGTTGACATCGCTACCTCAGCTGAGCAGTTGCACGTTATCATAAACCTCCAGCTGCTCGTTAAACACAAACGACTGCAGTTGTAGGTGTGAATCACATGTTCTCTCTCTGGGCTTGCATGATTACGTTCAGTCTTTGTCTTCCCTAAAATTAAGGAAAGTCCTGCAACACAGGGACAGGTCCACAGGGGACACCTGGGTCACATGTCCAGTTTGGATGTGACTGATTTATTGAGGTTAACAAGATTACAAGATCAGAGAGACTGAGAAATTAATCCAGTTTACATGAAGTAGAAAATGTTGATGGGGATTTATTTACTATTGTATCAGGTGTCTTTACTTTTCCCAAGTTCCCTACAAATATTTTACAGTTTTCCAACCAAAACATCCTGACCACTGCCATCTAAGCTACTTTGTGTGTAGAGAAACAATCCAATGAGACCTTCATCAGGACCCCACACACTCCTCAAAATTATATCATGCTCTCCATTAAAAGCTAAATTCACAATAGTAATTCAAATAACAAGAAACTAAAGAAACTAATGATAAATAAAAATTTACAAAATCATGATTTAGCTAAATAAAATATTGCTTTTGAATTGTGATTGCACCATTCCCATGAACAGTGGATCAACATACACTGTATTGCCAAAAGTATTTGCTCACCCTTTCAAATGATGGGAACCAGGTGATCCAATCACTTCCACGGCCACAGGTGAATAAATGAAGCAGCTCGGCATGCAGACTGTTTTTACAAACATTGGTGAAAGAATGTGTCGCTTTCAGGAGCTCAGTGAATTCCAGCGTGGAACTGTGATAAGATGCCACCTGTGCAACAAATCCAGTCAGGAAATTTCCTCGCTCCTAAATATTCCACAATCAACTGTCAGCTGTTTTATGAGAAAATGGGAGTGTTTGGGAACGACAGCAACTTTGGCAGTTGCCAGGACAACGGTACTTGTCTGACTGCATTGTGCCAAGTGTAATGTTTGGTGGAGGGGAGATTCTAGTGTTGGGGGGGGGGGGGGTTCAGGAGCTGGGCTTGGCCCCTTATTTCCAGTGAAAGGATCTCTGAATGCTTCAGCATACCAAGACATTCCGGACAATTCCATGCTCCCAACTTTGTGGGAACAGTTTGGAGCTGGTTCCTTCCTCTTCCAACATGACTGTGCACCAGTGCACAAAGCAGGTCCATAAAGACACAGATGCAGAGTCTGGTGTGGAGTAACTGGACTGGTCTGCACAGAGTCCTGACCTCAACCGCATGGAACACCTTTAGGATGAATTAGAGCGGAGACTGAGAGCCAGACCTTCTCATCCAGCATCAGTGTGACCTCATAAATGTGCTTCTGGAAGAATGGTGACAAATTCCCATAAACACACTCCTAAACCTTGTGGACAGCCTTCCCAGAAGAGCTGAAGCTATTCTAGCTGCAAAGGTGGACCAACGTCATACTGAACCCTATGGATTAGGAATAGGACGTCACTCAAGCTTATATGTGAGTCAAGGCAGGTGAGCCAATACTTTTGGCAATAGGGGATTATCACGCTTCCGTGTTCCGAACTTCCGGTTTTAAACAGTTAGACGGCCCACTTCCGGTCCAGTTCAATGTCCCTGCTTTACTTCGTAGATAACGTGAATAAACGCCAACCCTACTGAAATTTTCACGGATTCCAGACTGAAGTGATACTAAGGAGGAAGTGGATCAAAGCGATTCTCCAGAGTGAAGGGCCGAACTTTATAATAAAACAACGTAGCATGTTTGTTTGCAGCCGGTGGGGCACAACACCGGGATGCTAGCATTAGCCAGCTAGCGTTTACCGACGTGCTTAACTTTGTGCGTCTTAAAACACACATACATCTGAAAATCGGGTCTGTACCCCCCCGTTTCCAGTGGAACAACTGGGGACTGCCAAGAAAGGAGACGCTTTCAGATGCTTGTGTGTTTTCAGCCGCACAAAGTTAGGCACGTTATCGAGCTGGCTAATGCTAACCTGCTAACAGTAGTCCGCCAGCTACTACTCTGTTAAACTTTGTAAATCGGATAAACGCCAATGCCAAGTTTTCTTTCCAGACTGAGTGATGCTAAGGAAGAAGTGGATTAAAACGACCGATTCGCCGCAGTGGAGGACCGAACTTTATAATAAAACGACACACGTTTGTTTGTGGACGGCAGACTATACAGTCGTGTTAGCCTGTAAGCATTAGCCAGCTTGATGACGTGCCTAACTTTGTGCAGCTGAAAACACACAAGCATCTGAAAGCGTCTCCTTTCTTGGCAGTCCCCAGTTGTTCCACTGGAAACGGGGAGGTACAGACCCGATTTTCAGATGTTTGTGTGTTTTAAGACGCACAATGTTAAGCACGTCGGTAAACGCTAGCTGGCTAATGCTAGCATGCTGTGAAGTGCCGGTGTTGTACCCCACCGGCAACAAACAAACGTGTGTTTTATTATAAAGTTCGGCCCTTCACCGCGGCGAATCGATCGCTTTGATCCAGCTTTTGATCCCGTATCACTTCGGTCTGGAATGAAAACTTGAGTATGTTTGTAGTTTATCCGATTTAAACAGTATAACAGAGCAGGAACGGCTGTCGTTAACATGGCCTGGAAGAGGAAGTGTCCAAAATCCGGGAACTTCCAGTAAGCGTGATAATCCCCTATATAGTTTACCTGTCAACAGGTGCAGACGTCTGATTGGTCGTTACAGAAAACACCTGATTGCAGTGATTGTCTCAAAGTGTTGCTCAACAACATCTTAGTTCAGGAGCCACATCATGCTTGTTTACTTGTTTTTTTTATATTTCTGTTGAACCACAATTCAAAATCAGTAGAATTTTTATTTATTATTACTTTTGTCAATTTTGACTTTCCTTCTGTAACTTGGGGGAATCATTTTGATGATGACTGTAGCTGCGGTTCTTGCTGGTGTGATAACTGCAAGGCTTGCCTCAGTAACTGCTGTGTAGAAAGGAGGTGTAACACATGAAAGAGCAGCGTGCATTCCAGCGAGGTCAGCTAGCTGTTGACCCAAGACTGACCCTGCAGGAAAGGCTGGTGAGGACACACCAAGGACCTGGTCTGGATAAGTGACTCCAGATTTTTCCCAGAATTTAGCTCTAAGCAAGCTGTATTAAACATGGAACAACTTGGAACAGTCAGCCTATAATCAAGCCAGTGCTGCAAATGTAGACCTAATGTAATAGGCTATTTTTCCCTCTGTTTATTTAGAGTTCGAATAATAATTTTAAGATCTGAATCTCGGGTTTTTATCAATGTTCGAATATATATTCGAATTTAGAATATTTTTTGACAGCCCTAGCACGCATACACGGGGAGAACATGCAAACTCCACACAGAAAGGTCTCTGTTCCAGCCCCTCTACAGTCGAGGCTCTAACCAGCAGCCTTCTTACGATGAGGTCACGGTGCTAACTAAGGATAGACCGATACATTGGCCGGCCGATATTTGCGTTTTTTGCTGGTATTGTCATCGGCTGATCCGTCGGGTGTGCTGGCCGATACTCCCACTCAGCATAATTTACAGACAGGCAGCAGTTTTTGAGAAATTCATTACATGTTTGATGTTTCTAACTAATTTTTGTTTACAAGTGCACTAATTCTCTGTGATATTTTTATTTAAAATTAATATTTAAAATTAATATTTTTCATCTTAAAAGACTTTTCAGAAGTAGATTTCATTGTGTTCTTAATTATATTAATTTGAGGGTCAAATGTGGTATGGGCCCCAAATATCGGCCCTAAATATTGGCCCCAAATATCAGCAGGTTGTATCAGCCTTCGGGTGAGGCAGATGAAAAAATGTCAATTTAATATCAATATCAGCCCTAAAAAATCTGTATTGTCGATCCCTAGAGCTAATCACCACACCACCTTTAGCCCTCATTTAATTATTTTAATTACTTGTTTACCTACATTATTGATTGATCATTTATTTTTTTATAAGTAGAATAATTATGTGGTTATATACCAGCATAATAGATACTTCATCATTTATATTTAATTAATGCGTAAACATTTTAAATCTATTTTTCTTTTGAATCAATAAATATATTTTATTTTAAGTATAACTAATCAAATGAATAAATTCTATTTTTTATCAGTATGAATCAGTCGATAAATGTTTTTGAACTTGTGTTCTACATGTTTTATATTATTTCTCAGAATTTAACCCTTTAATGAATAAAACAACCTGAAAGCAAACACATTTAACTTCTGAAAACATGCTTTATTTTGCAATTCTTATTTTACTTTTAAATTCATTTTCATCTGTTCAAAGTATTTAAAAACTAATGTTATATGAAAATCTAGATGCATCATTTTCCCATTTATCACAGATAAAACTTGGTAATTACAATGCGTGTGTGTATGCTGTATTTGGTATATTTACTCCTCACCCATGCATTAGACGGCTGAGGAGTCCTCTGTAGCAGGCACTCTGTCGTGGAGCTGACAGCTAATACTATGGAGCCCACTTCTGCTTACAGTATGAAACTATTTTCATGTACACTGTTTGAAAATTTCTCCACCTGAGTCGGTAGAAGCTACGCGGACATGAAGCTGCATTAGGGAGGATTGTTTTCCAGCTTTGGTGGGTTAATAAGTATTCTGTGGGGGCTCCTCCTGATCCATGAGAAAAAGCAGGGGGCTTGGCGCTTCTTGTTTTTGAACTGCGCTCCGAGTTCCTAAAAGTTTGCACAAAAGCCCCGTTGCCTAGCTGCGGGCGAGGAGCCTCGCTGAGACTGCCAGGCCGGCTTTGTGTGCGGCGGTCTGGCTGAACAGGATCCTTTGCAGAATCATCTGGAATGCAGTCAGGCAGAATTCCCTGCTTTACTTCATCGTATTTAGTTTTCAGATGGCAGCGGGGAGCCATTCAAGTGTTGCCATCGCGCGTTAGCAGCCTTTCAGCTCAGGCGAGGGACCTCTTTGAGTCCAGGGAGGGACGGTTTTCATGCCGGCGTCTGAATGCAGCAGTTTGTGTGGTCTAATTGGGAATGATTAAAGAAAATTTGTCCAAAGCAAACATGTAGAATTCAAGTGGATGTCTTGAATACTTCACTGTGCTTCTTTGTTCACTTTACTTTTCTTTTAAATTACACATCAGAATATCACATTAAGTGTCTATTTCTGAAATACAACTCAGTCTATAGTTTTCTTAAAGGTACAGTATGTAAAAAATCAAAGGTCAATGGCAGAAAAATGTGATGCATAATTTAAAACTGTGTTTCTATTGATGTGTAATCACTTCACTAGAATTGCAGTTATCTATTTTCTTAGAATGAGTCATTCATATCTACTTGCTGGGTGGTGCACACATGGAGGCTGCCATGTTTGTTCCACCATTTTTACTTTGGTGTCCCTGAATGAACAAAATAATGTGTGAAGTAAGAACCCTCTGAACTTTAAAACTGTACCAGCTTTTTTTAATGGGAGTTAGAGACTGTTTGGGATCAGTAATGCCTTAAGATACATTAAAAATAGTTACTCATAGTACAGTTATAGCTACACCTGAGACCACTGGATCCACTCGCAGATGAAAACATCTTTATGTTTGGGAGAATTTTGGCCACTAACGACCACCATACATTCACAACAGTGCTTGGAAGATTAAGTCATATGAAAGAAAATATATTTTCTTTCAAACACCCATCTTTACCACTAGATGTCAGTAATTCTTACATACTGTACCTTTAACTTTCCCAGAGCCCATGTCCTGCAAAAACTCAAATATCGACCTAAAATATGTGCTAGTCCATGTATTGGTCTAGCCTCACTACTTATTCACAATAATCTTATCTCAGGGCTTCACAGATCAGTTTGAGCCAATTCATAATAGCCTAGCTAAGGAAACCAACAGCCAGGAATCAAGAGGAATCTCTGTGTGCCAGGGACAAGAGCTGTGATCTTCTACATTACAAGCAGACACGATTCTCTAATAGAATATGGATTAATGGGATTTATAAATGATTGGATTCTGGGTTTTTTTTTTTTTTTTTTTACATCTTTACACAGCCTGACTGGAATTAGGGTTGTACATGTATGAAAAACCAATCATGAAACCCCTTTTCACATGGCATGCACATTTTACAAAGTATTTAAAAAACTAAACAAACCAAATTGAGTATGTACGGAAGAGGATAAGGGCCACTGAGGAAAAATAAAATTCTGAAAAAATGTTCTTTCCAGAACATTAAAAGAATTTTTTTTCAGTTTTTTTTTCCCCCCAATTTCTGAAAAAAAGTCAGAATTCTAACTTTTTTTTCAGAACATTTTTTATAGAACTTTTCTTTTTCAATTTCTGAAAACGACTAATTCTGAATTTTTTCACGACACTTAAAAAATTCAGAAAAGTTTTTTCAGTTTCTGAAAAAAATATGAATTCTAGCTTTTTTTTTTGTAACATTTAAAAAAAATTCATTTTTTTTTTTTTTTGTTTGTTTGTTTGTTTGTTTTGTTTTTCAATTTCTGAAAAAAGTCAGAATTCTTAGATAAAATCAGAATTCGGGCTTTTTTCCAGAACATTAAAAAGAAAATTTAGGAGTTTATTTTTATTTTTCAGTTTCTGAAAAAAAGTCAGAATTCCAGAACATTTAAAGGTGCCATGACATCAAATTTCACTTTTCTGGGGTTTTGGGTGTATAATATGATCTGTTGTGCACTGATGAGGCCATGTGAATGTCCAGAGTGAGAATCAAAGTTCCTGTTTATGGTCTGTCAGCTTTGTTTCTCTGCTCAGAAACAGTTGAATCAGACAGCAGGCTATCATTCTACGTAGTTCTATCATTCTACGTAGTTCTATCATTCTACGTAATTTAATTGCTCCAATAAGAGCACACTATCAAGTAAACAGCGCCCCCCCCCCCCCCCCCCTCTCTCTCTCCTAACGGTTTATGCACCGTCCGCCCCCCCCCCCCCTCCTCCCCTCCCTGTCTGATTCAGCTTCGTGTATGTAGCTAGTAGTAACTTCTGTGCAGTCAGGTCTGGATTTTCAAACAAATGGATTTAAAAGAAAACTTCTGCAGCAACACTGAGGAGGCGACCACAACCTTGTCATTACCTGTAAGTTTATTTATTTTCGAAATGCTGTCTTGTCTGATAAACGTAGCTCACACTATCTGAACTGCCCATGTTGCTAGCAGTTAGCCTTTAGCAAACTCCGACCGCAGCTTGACCTAGATTCTCCAAATAAGGTCATAGCCAAATAATGTGTAGCCAATCAAAATGAAGTCAACGTGGTCTCCGGGTAAAGCTCCATATCATCACCGGACCCAACTGTATTACTGAGGAAGTGAGGTCTGGCGTTTCAAAACAATACCCCGCTGTAAAAAATGCAATTTTTTTTCTTTGGAGTATTTACATATGCAGTAATGCCAACAACATAAACTAGTTTTTAACTGCTATGTCATCACTCCTTTAAAAAAAAATTGAGAATTTTTTCAATTTCTGAAATAATAATAATAATAATAATAGTAATAATAGTAATAATAACACAGATTTATATAGTACTCTTTAAAAAGAACTCAAAGACGCTTTATAGACAAAATGATCATTTAAAAAAAAGTTGGAAATCTGACTAAATCAGAATTATGGCTTGACAAAAAAATTGAGAGATTTATTTTTTTAAGACAGAATTCTGACTTTTTTCCACAATACTTGGAAAAAAATCTTTTTTTTCCAGTTTCTGAAAAAAAGTCATAATTCTGAGATTAAATCAGAATTATGACATTTTTCCCCGACAGTAAAAAAAAAAAAAAAAAAAAAAAATCAGGAAGGTTTTTTTAAATCCATTTATTAGAAAACCCAGAACTGCTCAGCAGTTACTCAGCTCCGCTCTGACACAGGTAAATCAGCGAGGGAGGGGGGTGAGAGCGGAGTGGAGGGGGGGGGGAGCAATTGAATTACGTAGCATGCTAAAACTACGTAGAATGATAAGCTGCTGTCTGATTCAACCGTTTTTGAACACTTTTAGCTCAGAAATTTTTTTTCCCACAACATTGGAAAAAAAAATGTTGAAGATTTTATTTTTTTTTTTAAATTCAGAATTGTCTTTTTTTCCTCCTCAGTGGCCCTAATCTTCTTCTGTAAGTATGAGACCATGCTGAAGCTAAAATTTAGGATTATTGCTTTATTAGGGATGACGATAACTATTTTTTAAAAAGATATAAAACGAAAATTCAAATCCTAAAGGGATACGATAAATAAAAATACTAAAACACACAATACTACTATCTACTAAACTAAACAAAAAAGGGGTAAAATAAAAAAGGGGAAGGGTTGGATTTTGTCATGTACCATTTTTTCCCCAAAAATATCAGGGAAAATATTCCACCTACCCATAAAACCCAAATGGGGGCTTAAGATACTCCTCCCACCATCCGCCTTTATACTTAAGTTGTTATCTGAACATGAATATATAGTTATTTTGATTTTAGAAGACACCAGTCAGAGTAACATCCACATGTATGGACCATTATGCTGGACATCATGACTCCTTTTTTCTCCTTGAGTGGTTTTAGTATTGCTGGAAGATATCATACATTTTTAAGCGCAGTCATTCAGTATTGTGTTGGAACGTCTGTAAATTTGGGACTTAAAATGAGACATTTCTACCAAACTAAGAAAAGCAAAGGTTACCATGAAACTGAGACTTGGTGTAAGAAGCATCTTGTGTGTTGGAGCAGAAACCGTCTTGGCTGATTTGTCTGATGCAGCGATGTTTTCTGACTGAGTTGAGATGAAAATAATCCATTTCTCTCAGGATTTAGTTGTGTTTGCCTGCAGCGCTGTGAATCTCTCTCATCTGTGCTGTGTTATCTTCCACTCTGCCGTGTTTCCAGAAATGAAAAAATAAAGGGAAGAAAAAAATCAGCAGGACTGTCATCAGAGATTACACTCCGGGGAGTGTACGGGACAAGGCTTTTCCGCTGCAGAGAGAGCTGTTCATTCAGCGCTGAGCTGAAGTCCAGTTCTCACCGTCCCTCACATCCTGTTTTTCATTCGAGCTACCCGTTTCATGGACTGGTTTGTGGCCAGTCTTCACTCCTGACATGCTGAATTCCCTCATTGTTCAGTTTTACTAAATGTTTTCAAGGTGTTTCATCCAAGCATGTTTGAAAAAGTTTGCTATGCCACGCCAGTAACACATTACTTAGAGTCACTGTACACATGTCAGCTGGAATCTCTGATCGGAATGATTTCAGTTGGACAGATTAAATATTTGTCAGCTACTGAATCTGAACCTGATATCATAGTCTGAAACATGTTTGGCTTATTTCATGAGAAACACTTAATGCACTTAGTGCTGATGACATGATTTTGACATATTTTGCCATATTATAGACATTCTTCATGATGATCTATAAAAAAACAGAAAGAGGCGCACCTGCATAGATTAGTTACTGGGAAACATCGCTGCATTTCAGCACAGCTCTTCGTGGCTTCTTCTGTGCTTCGCATCAGTTTCGCATCAGCTTCGTCCCGGCTTCGTTGCTGCTTCGTCTCGGCTTCGTCACTGTTTCGTCTGTGCTTTCTCAACTTCGTCTCTGCTATGTCTCTGCTTTGTTGCGGTTTCATCTCAGTTTCGTCGCAGCTTCGTCCCTGCTGTGTCTCTGCTTCATCTCAGTAAAAAATATAAGCTACAATTGTGGAACACTTCTCCAAAAGCTTGGGGTGGAAGTTATTAGTCTATGTTGTGATAACTTGACTCATACGTAGAAGCTGGAAAAGGTTGCTGATCCTCTTTTAACGTCTTTCCATCTTTGCATTGCTGTTGCATTGTTGGGTTGTGGACTAAACATCTGCTTGCTGATCTTATTGTAGAATGTGAATATGCAGTTATAATGATAATTTAAAAAAAGCATTCGTCCCTGGAGTCTGTTCATGATGATGATGGTCGGGTCGAGTAATGATGATGTGCTTTCTCAGAGAGACAAAAAAGAGGCAGCACAGTAGACGGTAGTGGTTTATACAAACATTAAACACGCCTTCTTTTTCTTCTTTGGTCTTTTCGCTGGTTAAACGTGAGCATGCTCAGTTCGGCTCCCATGGTGCTGGTGATATCACTCCGTTTGCTATGCTGGAACATGCATCCTTGAGAGCCCTGGAAACGGACCAATCACACCTAAATACATGCATACTTGTTTGTGGGGTAGAGCATTAATGAGCCTTTGATCAAGAGGTTTTACTTTTGATTCGGCTTCATTTTCTCTTTGACAGACTGATGCAGCTTGTTTCCCTGCAGATGATCCACCTGTCAACCTCCTGCTCCATCTTTCCATCACCCATCAATAAGACCCCAAGATACGTCAGCTCATCCACCTGGCCTAAAGTACTTTTCAAAACTACTGGGTAAAGTAAGAATGTAAATCTTTTTTACGTTCTTTAAATCTCTTTAAAGCTCTTTCCCTTCAGAGGGAACTCGGCTCAGCCTGTTGCAGCAGCAGTCGCTGTCCTGAGGACCCAACTCGAATCCCAAGGCCAGGGATGAGGGTTGGAACGAAGACAGACCGCTAGATCAGTCAGTTAGTGGATAAACATAGCTGATGTAAATCCTGATTAGCATTGCAGGGGAAGATCATATTTGCTTTTAACTGTATTCAGTAAAAGTCTTTATCAAGGAGGATGTTTGGAAAAATGAGGCACAGCTGAGGTTCAAAGAGAGGACGAGAAGAAAGCAGGGATTTCTTTAATAAGCTGAATGTGACATCATCCAGTTAATTTAGGGCAACAGTTGTGTGAAGTTAAGAATGTGAAAGGCCTGCGTAGAAGGAGAGGGAGGAGAGATTAAAGGCCGTTCCTCACCTCTCCCGTCCTCAGTGCAACAACATGAGCTTATCCCTGGACCTGAGCGTTGGTTTTTAATGACACATGCTCAAACCACATCAAGAGGCTGTTGTGTCTGAAGGTTGAAATCTGAACCAGCCGCTCCTCTGTTCTTTAAACCCCAGCCGGTTGATCATCCTGGTTGTGGCTCTGATTTAACAACCTCATGGGACATAACACTTCATTTTCAACCAGATCACAGTTTAGAGAAGGACAAACCCCTGTAGTCAGATCTCCTCCACACGGAAGTCTGACAGCAACAGATAGCATGCCAGTCCTGCTGGGACATGCCCAAAACATCTGTTTTCCCCACATTATTACCTGCTCACCTTATGGCTCTGGATTGATACGGACCAATAAAATGTGAGGAAAGTGCTCTCACGTAAATGGAAAACATTTACAAGATTTTAATGTCGAGACTTAGCTGTCATTAGTTGGTGGTGTATGGAATATTAGTCCATATTTAGATGTGTAGAGTTGCACTTTGGCCTGTAAATAAAGTGGTTTAGCTTAATCAATCTAAGTTTCCTGGAAAATACACTACAAATTGCATCTTATCCTACAGGAACTGATATACAAAAGTACAGAATATTACTGTAGTCACAGTTTCTAAAGCCTGGCATACACTGTGCGATTTTTGGCCCTTTTTGAGACGATTTTCCAGTCGTGTGACAAGTTTGGTGATCGGGCCGACTCTTGGCCAAATCGTGTGTCGTGCAGTATACTAGGGGTCACGAGAGGCGATTGGCACCTCACGACGAGCTCCCGATCAGAAATCGTGAGTCGCAAAAAAATCTAAACCTGTTTGATAGTTTGGTCGTGGCTCGTGAGTGAATCACATGTTGAAGCGGCGCCACGACCAGACTGAACTCTTTCCTCTGAGATGTTCACATTTAGCATGCATGAAACAAAAATGGAAGTGAACCAGAGGCAGCATGGCGACCCGGCTTGTCATTTGGATGGAGATCGCGTCGTAAAACCGACAGACCGTACAGCCCACGTCTGGTCAGACAATTACTCGTCCACACGCGACGTCATTACCTTTTATTTTTGGTGAATTCTTCACAAAGAAGAGCACAAATCACCAAGGCAGCTCGGTTTTTTGGTGATAGCATGCTGTTGCTGCTGCTGTTGTTGTTATTGTCGTCGACTTTTTCCTCCGTTTTCTTCTTCTTCTACTACTAGCTGTATTTATTGTTGCCTGTCAGGATTGTTCAAGACCCCAACGTGTCTTTGAGGATGTACAGTGTGAGTAGTCAGATTGCATCTGAGCGTCGGTTCGTACAGCATGAGGACAGACATCACAAGCTGGGAACTTTTGAACTCTGCGACTGATTCGCACAATTGACCTACGGATAAGCCACGCCCCTCCACTCACTCGGACAAACAACATTCGGTGACAGGCGCTATGTGACATCTCGGGAGATGACAGCTGTCAACACGGACAGCAGACGCGGGTTCAGACGGAGACCATGACAAGATAAATTAAAAAACATTTAAAATTTTTTTTTTTAAATAAACAAACAAAAAAACATTGTTAACAAGTCTTAAACTGGGAGTCGAAATCAAGCCTGTGAAGTCTCTGGATGCTACTAGTGTTGCTCCCTCAGTTTCCTGTACAAACTGCTGCACAGCTGCTGCTGTTGTGCCAAAAAGTGATTGTCTGTCAAAAACCGATTAAACAGCCCCGGGAGCGGGGTAGAGTCTGGCTGCAGCTTGGAAGCTAGAGGCGTGTCGTTATGGACGTTACTACACGACACCTGTACTACACAACAGCTATAGCTGACCTCTTATGTACCGTTACCAAAGTACAAAAACTAGCACGTTTGGCTAGCGTTAGCCAACTTAAACTAACATTAGGGATGTTAAAGATAACTTCAGATTTCTTTCCAGCTAAGTGACAATATGTTGCTTCAAATACGATGTTGCCTCACTTTAGAACAGATGTAGACATCCGTGTTAGTTTTATCCACATTCAGTTGATGTTGAGGTCTGCCGCATAACTTTGGCTTGATGTGGCTTGGTAAAAGGCAAAAAATCCACCCCGTCACCCAGCTTCTAAGGATACGTAGTGTTGGAGTTGCATGTACCCCATGCACACCGTTTGACCATTTTAAACTTAAAAAAAACACATAAAAACAAACAAAAACGGACTAACTTAAATCATTTAATGGACGTTCAAGCAGAGAATGTCCGAGTGTATTAGATAGCTGTGCGCACTGTGATTGGCTCATTGTGTTTGGGGGCGTGGTTTAGCCATAGATCAATTTGAGTTGGGGCTGCGAGCAACGATTGAAAAAAATCGCACAGTGTGTCCCAGGCTTAACCATTCCTTAGTCTGACTCAGTTTTTCATCCAAGTAAAATTAGCAAAAAAAAAAAAGAATTTTTGGATTTATATATATGTATATATATAAATAACAAAGCTGCTTCGTAAAAGTCTGTTCATTTCCTTTAAAATAGAGGCACATCTATGAGGGAAATGCATCTGTGGGATGTGCAGCACAGCTGAGCCAGAATTGCTAAAATTTGCAGCTCCCCCTCATCCACTAGGGGGTGGCTGCAAAAGGGAAATAAACATGTTCACAGCAGAAATAAACAGGTTTACAGCAGAAATAAACATGTTTACAGCAGAAATAAACATGTTCACGGCAGAAATAAACACGTTTATAGCAGAAATAAACATGTTCACAGCAGAAATAAACACGTTTACAGCAGAAATAAACATATTCACAGCAGAAAAAAACACGTTTACAGCAGAAATAAACGCATTTACAGCAGAAATAAACACATTTACAGCAGAAATAAACACATTTACAGCCTGGTTCAAAACATTATTTCAGGTTTAATAGGTTTAATAAATACACTTCATTTGTCAGGAATGCATTCCCGCGGGCTTGTAGAGACAGAAATGTCAAGCCATTTACTTTGGGAGAAGTCAGGTAAAAGAGCGGACATGCAGATATTTTCTTTCCCCTTTAATCAGTAACACTACAAAATACATTAGTTGTAGATGTTTTAAATAGATATCAGATGAATTAATTTGTCAGTTTTGGTCTTCTTTGATAATGTCTGCAAGGAAGCTTTTACTGGCCTTTTAAATAAATAAATAGTATAAACGTCTAGTGTTTTAAACTTCACACTGCACCATTGTGAAGCGTAAGTATTCGAAGTACAAGTTATTCCAGTAAAGAGCAGTATCACAGATGAACGTTTATTCATTTAGTGGGTTAAAATTTTGTGCTAGTAACTCATGTACAATATTGATTCAGTTCTGCAGAAAACCTCAACTCTTAAATTGAAATATTCTGCAAAGATGTGATGAATATAATTAATGCAAATATAATATTCAGTCTTAAAAATGGATTAACACATTGTTGTTATTATTGTTGTTATTTCCTAGCAAATAAGCTACAATTTATTTCCAAATGGCTGAAACCTACCCATCTAGATGAACCGTGGCTAGACACAGAACAAGCATTATGTGAGGATCTGGATGTCTCTGATTTGCCGTTCATCAGTTCAGCAGTCAGATCTCATAAATGCTTTAAAAGTATCAACATCTGCTCTACTCTGAAAGCATGGTGGGAATTCCTGAAATTAACCGAGTCTTCTATTATTCCATGTAAACTCACACCCATCTGGAATAACCTGGATATTCTACAAAACAAGAAAATGATTAATTTTGTGCATTGGAAGGATAAAGGAGTAAAACAATTACAACATATCATTGAAAATGGAAACTTCCTGTCATTTAATACACTCACCTTACAATACGGGATCAGTAGTACTAAATTCTTAGAATACCATCAACTTAAATCTATATTAAGCAAAAAATATACCTCTAACCAACTGATCTTGCAGACTCCGGTCAGGGTAGCAGAATTCCTGAATCTCTCTATCCCCAAACTACTGTCGAAAATATATAGATTATTATTAAAACTGGATGATTCAATTTCCCTTCCAACTTTGAAGTGGGAGGCTGACTTGTCCAGAACCCTTAACCAAAACACATGGACACAGATATGTTTAAACACGTTCCTAATGACTAAAAACTCAAATATACAGTTGATACAATTCAAGGTTTTACACAGAGTACATTACACAGGACAGAGGATGTTCAAGATGGGTCTGTCACCTTCAAATATTTGTTTACACTGCAATGAGAATACAACAGACAATTATCTTCACGCCTTGTGGTCTTGTCCACCTGTCCAGAGGTTTTGGCTTCAGGTATGTGATGACCTGTCAACGTGGCTCAGGTGTAACTTTCCTGCAAGCCCCACACTGTGTTTACTGGGGGACTTGGATGAGATCAACACGGTAACCAACTATGCACATATGATACTTACTGTATTATGTATTGCAAAGAAAACTATCTTGGTAAACTGGAAATCCAAAAATAATCTGAGCATTAGCCAGTTTAGGAATTTCTTAGTAGACCATATCAGTATTGAGACGATGTCGGCCTCCTCTAAGAACCAGTTAGATGAATTCCACTCCCTCTGGTCCCCTGTGATTAGCTCCATCACTTAACGTTGGTGTAGGAGAGCCGCCTCAGCGATGTGGGGGTTGGGTGCTGGCAAGTGCTTGATGGCTATGGATCCCTGGCGGTTGACTTGGGGGGGGGGGGTCTGGGCTAGAAAAAAAAAAAAAAAAAAAACACATTGTTGTTATCAGTCAGATTACTTAGTTCCAATAAATCAAAGCTAATCTGTTAAGTCTGAAGGGTGCACCTCAGTGCTGAACACGTCTGCGTATCACACATCAAAGCTGCGTTAGCTCTACAGTCCAGGCAAGGTTTACACTGCTGCTCCGAGGTCTTCATTAGCTGGACATCTGCGCTGCCAAATACATTTATAGATACTTGTACTGAACAAGAAATCAAATTATATGAGGATTACTTCAACATACTCCAAATATGAGTCATGTTTTTAGCTGGCATTGAGGATTATATCTGCTCAGCCCACACTGTCCCAAGAGAAGAGCATGTTTAGCAACCTTGACTGTACTGATGTCCGTCCACTCAGCCTGTCCCCCTCTGTGTTTCCTGTTCACCAGGCTGCTGCTGTTGGGCCCACAATGGCTTGTTTTCACCGTGTTTCCGTTCTCTTCTCTGCAGCTGAGAGGATGAATCCTGGCACTTTGGATAGGCTGTAACAACAGACAAATCAGCGATCCTGGCAGCGTGCTGAGCTCGTGTATGACCCGTCTGTCTGCAGTGGAGCTCGCCATGAGTTAGAGAGCATTAAAGACCACCGCCACCTACACAGCCCCCATCACCTGCAGCACAGCGTTGGAAGACAGCTGCATCACTCGTCCTACTTCATGAGCCAGCAGGATGCGGCTGAGGTTCTCGCACTCTCCGAGCGCCTCCTCATAGCTTCACACAAAGGGCAAGCTGACAATGTGGTCCAGCTTATCAACAAAGGTGCAAAAGTAGCTGTAACCAAGGTGAGTGAGTGATCCTGAGCATTTCTGTCAGGCCATGCATGAGGAAATTTAGTTTGTGCTTTGTATATGACTTATCACCAGTGAATCCTTAATGGTGCAACAGGTCTTGACATTGGGTCAAATTTATGTTTAATTTTCTTGATTAATTATCACAATGTTGTAAATCCCACTTTACTATCTGTTATTAATTAGTAATTAAGGCTGCAACTGACACTTTCTGCAGAGGTAAAGGGGTATTTTGGAATTTTTGTATGAGGGTCCTATTTATCATTGGAGACAGTTTCTATCTATTTCTTCCCATCATTTTAGTTGCAGGAGGTTGCCGATGCTAATGCTAGCGCAGGTCAATGGAATTGCACGCTAGCCTGTCATTAAAAAATTTTTAATGGGTAAATAAGTTATAATCTCTGGATGCTTGGGTCCTGTAGCTGAAAGAATGCATGTTGGCTGTTTTTGCTCAGAGGAAAAAGTTGTTGGAGCTGAAGCGAACCATTGGGGGTAAAAAAAAAAAAAACTCCACCCTGTGGAGCTTACCGGTCGATACCAGCCCTACCGCAGCCTGCAGATCGCTAAAAACAAACTGCAACACGGCACCGTAACCCTACGCTTAAGAATAAACAAACACTGCATCTGCATCAGTACAGGCCCGACACGACGCAGATGACACGTGAGTACAAACCAAGTTTTACGCAGACATGTAATAAACCTTACGCAGACGTCATAACCAACCTCACGCAGACATGTAACAGACCTTACGCAAACATGTAGCTAAACTTAAGCAGACATCAAAGCTGACCTTATGCAGGCATGTTGCTGAGCTTAAAAAGACGTCGAAGCCGACTTTACACAGACATCATAACAGACCTTACGCTGACATCGTAACAGACCTTACGCAGACTTCGCAGCCGATCTTACGCAGGCATGTAGCCGACCTTAAACAGACATGTTGCCGATCTTAAGCAGCCGTCGTGGCCGACCCTACGCCGGCATATTGCTGAGCTTGCACAGACGTCGTAACCAACCTTACGCAGATGTCATAACGGACCTTACGCAGACATATAGCCAACCTTATGCAGTGGATTTATTCTCTTTTCTTTTAGAGCTTGAGAAATCAGATGTTTACCTTCTTCAGGAGTCAGAAGGGAGGAGGTTGTAAGATTCAAACCTGTTTTCAAGCAGGAATGCTTTCCACAATATAAAAAACTGTAAAACCAACATATTCACATTCAGTTTTTGATCTAAAGATCTTTTCTCTGAAGTTTTCTTCCTGGTTCTTGGCTTATTAGTTGGGCTTGCTGTCATCTTGAGGCTGCAGAGGTGTGGGCAGAGTGACATCAGCTCATGTGGTCTATCTTTTATCCTGAATTAGTAGTTTTAGATAATTTTATGTCATCTTGTTCTTACTTTCTGGTACATTCTTGAAGTTTTCCCCACTTTACCTAAAAAGTTTCTGACAAAGTAAATCAGACCTGGACCATTCCCTGCAGTACTTAATTCTTTCTTCGTCTTCCGATTGACTGAATTAATTCTCAAAGATTTTACAATTAAGTATTTTAGACTAAACAGAGCTGACATAGATGAATAATGCAGCGTGATGTGGCTGCTGCCAGCACACAGAGGCTCATTACACTTTTAGCAGAAAGAGAAAGCTTCACAAAAGCTGCCCACTGAGGAGCGGGAGGAGAGTGCACTCCAGAAGCCGATCGCAGACTAGAATCAATCTAAATATCTCAGGCACAAGGGCATGAAATATGGATAGATTGAATTTTACACACTTTTTAAAGTTTAATTCAGTTAATTTAGTGTTCTTCTCCAGTTCTTAGTTGATGCCTTCATACCAGCTAGCCAGTTTTCTGTTGAAGGCAAAGACTTCAGTTAGAAAAGAAGAGACTCAAATTCCTGCTTAAAGGAATAGTACACCCTCAGAATGATGTGCCTTCATTTTCTACTCACCCTCATGCTGAGCAAAACTCTGGAGCACTTTTTTAATATCTCAAATGCAGCCGGAGATCGGGCAGGTTTTTAGAGAGGCGCGAGGAGAAGAAAAAGAAGTAAAGGCGGAGAGTGCCCCTTTGTTTTATTAGATAAAAAAAAAAAAAAAAGACGGATGAGAGATATAAATAAAAAAAGGTTTGGGGTTAGAAAAAGGGAGAGAAAAAAGAGGAGGAGAGAGGAAGAGGGGGGGGGGGGGGGGGAAAGTAAGAATGCGTACCCGGGTAAAAGGGGGGAGAGATGTCCGGAGGGAAAAGGGCTTAAAAAAGCCCGGGGAGGGGAGGGGAAAAGGAGGGGAGAAGGGGTGTCGGGGGAGATGGAGAAAAAGGAAAACACAAATCAAAAAAAACAAAGAACTCCGAAAAAATGGCGGGGAAAGGGGAAAGGAGGAAAAGAGAAAAAAGAGAAAAAAACAACACCACACACGCGCTGCCATTCATGCTGCTTAATCAGAAGTAAGCTCATCAATAAAATCATAATTTAATTGTATTATTTTGGCTACAGCATGTTTATGCTACACTTAGAGTTTTTTTTTTTTGGGGGGGGGGGGTGTGTTACAAAAAAGCTGCAGTATCGGCTCCAAGTTTATGTCCAGAGAAAATGTACACATAAGTCGCTGTTCTTATTCTCATTTGTTAAACATATTTTACGTGATTTTTCCACTAAATTTTCTTTCTTTCTCCCCTTTCTTTCTTTCTTTCTTTCTTTCTTTCTTTCTTTCTTTCTTTCTTTCTTTCTTTCTTTCTTTCTTTCTTTCTTTCTTTCTTTCTTTCTTTCTTTCTTTCTTTCTTTCTTTCTTTCTTTCTTTCTTTCTAATCAATATCCAACCCCTCTTGTGTTTGTCTGCAGCTCTGTTGCTCTGAGCACAATCTAAACACCGAATTTCTTCTTCTGCACTTGCATTATCGGTAGAGTAGGCAGACTGAACCCCGTTATAAACTACGGTTGTTGTTGCCCTCATACGTTCAGCACCATAGCAGCCACAACGTTCAGCCCTGACAGAGTTGACAGTCTTGTGTGGCTTCGCTTTAGTCTTTGTTCAGCTTTGCTCTCACGTCCTGTTAGCCAGCACATACCAAAGGTCATTTACCGACTCTCAGGATGTTACGTAACACTACTGCGTACCACTCTGGGCACCAAGACCTTGGCCAGGATGTTGCAAGAGTAGCAGAGCAGCCACGGTGATGCGTTTGCATAGATGTTTGTACTATAACGTCAGTTTCTGCAACGTGAAGTATCAATGCTTTGCTGAAAACCTTGCATGTTAAATATTTCATCTCATATTTTAACATTCTAACATTATTTTCCGTTAAACTTTTGAGTTTGGCTTAATTGTATATATGTAAGATAAAAATATTTTAATGTTTCTTAAACAAGACAGATAAAAATAGAACACAAGGACTGTTGCATCGATGCAGGTGTGCCCTTCTCCTCACTGCATGAGTGTGTGTTGTATGTAAACACCGGAGGTATACATACAAGCGGCTGTACTTTTTCTACGTGGTGATTTAGTCAAGCTGCTTAAAATGATAAAATCAGTGACTTCTGGTTGAAGTGTAATCTTAATGGGGTGACTTTTAGGCACTATGCCATGTTTCTGAGGCTAGATTACAGAGACAAAAGGAAATGGGAGAAATCCAAACAGTGCATGCACGTCAGCTCATCATCACAGTAACAGCTAAATGAGTATGTCATCATACTGTAAGACTGCTGTGCAGCCATTGCGCAAACAATACTGTTACGGCTAAAACAGTTGACAATGTGCACCAGAAAAATGACAAATGAGCATGATGCCCCGATTTTGCTCAAATCTCTTAATCAACTCATTTCTTTATCAAAACTACAAAATATGCAATTATTCAAATTATTTGAACCCGTGAAACGCCCATTTAGTTACTTAATGTCTCTGTTTTCATGAAAAAAATAACTATTGTAGGAGTTAAACCAGGGAGAAAGTATTGAACACATCAACATTTTTCTCAGAAAATATATTTCTAGTAGAGCTATTGACATGAAATTTTCACCAGATGTCTGCAACAACCCAAGTAATGCACACATACAAAGAAATCTTAACATTTATGTCCATAAATGAAGTTATGTGTAATATAGTGAAATGACACAGGGAATAAGTATTGAATACGCATCCTGAAATTTATTTACTACTTAGTATAAAAACCTTTGTTGGTGGTTCCAGCCTCCAGACGCCTCCTGTATGGAGAAACCAGTGGAATACGTGGCTCAGGTGTGATTTTGGTCCATTCTTCCACACAAACTGCCTTCAAATCTTCAAGGTTCTGAGTCTCTTCTGTGAACTCGGATCTTCAGTTCTTTCCAAAGATTTTCAATTGGATTGAAGTGGGGTGATTAACTGGGCCGTTCTACCAGCTTTATTTTCTTTTTCTGAAAGCAGGTGAGTGTTTCTTGGCTGTGTGTTGGGATGGTTGTCTTGCTGAAAGATCCAGCCTCTTTTCATCTTCAGCAGATGCAGCAGATTCTGGTCCAGAATGTCTCTCTACTTTTCTCCATTCATTCTTCCTTGAATGATATGAAGTCTGCCAGTACCACATGCTGAAAAACAGCCCCCACCATGATGCTCCAACCTCCAAACTTCACTGTTGCTATGGTGTTTTGGAGTCAAGTATGGTGCCATTTCTCCTCTAAACAATGCTTCTTGTCTGACACCTTGGTGATGAGAAACCTTTTTAAAGGCATCAATCAGGACTAAACCAGCTGATATTACTTTGCACTGATAGAGGACAGGATTACCAGCTGCTTTCTTGGCTTTCCAGATCTTTTTGTCCTCCATTTCTTCATGTGTCCAATACATTCCCTGGCTGTGTCATTTCACTATATTACACATAACTTCATTTATGGACATAAATGTTAGGATATCTCTGTATGTGTGTATTACTTGGGTTGTTTCAGACACCTGGTGAAAATTTCATGTCAATATGTTGAATTTCATGTCAACATAGAAAAATGTTGACGTGTTCAGTACTTTTTTCCCCTGCTGTAATTTCCATCACACACATGCTGGGATGTGTTTTTTTTTTTTTAGAAAATAAAAATCAATGCTTAAACTTGTTTTTTTTGTCCTCTAGTAGCTTAAAAGGGTTGTAAGTTAATATGATCAACATGCATCTGATAACATGGACAGTCAGTGCATACATTCGTCCTCTAGCGCGTTAGAGATTTTATGAATAATTGCAGTTTGGACTCATTTTGAGGCTGTGACTGATGCAAACCCTTACTTATTTTACCGTTCAGGTGAGTTTTACCACTCACGTGTGAGTGCTTTACATCAAATATTTTTAAGACAAAGCCTTATCGGCTGAGGAATATAACAACACATGCTGTGCTGTGCTCTGATTGTATTTTGACCAGCTGTATTTAGGCATTTTGGCAGGAAGCCATATGAGAGTTTAATCCAGGATAAAGAGGGCAGAGTTCCATAAACATTCCTCTGCTCAGGAAAAGGAATGCAGGGATCACGGTTTGAAAGGCTGAAATGATGAATGGGCTCAGACGAACAGAGAAAAGAACCAGATGAAAAGAACAGTAAAGAAAAATAGAGGATTAACTGAGATAGCAGGTTTTAAAGCAGGATATGACGGAAAGACCAGAGAGATGCAGCGGTGCTTCAGAGTCCTGAGAAAACTTCCAATTTGAATATTTATTGGAAGTGATAAAAATAAACTTTAGAAAACCCCTAAAACCATTTACTGAGCGTTTTCAGCCCTATATGATACTTAGGGAAGTGAATGGAGCTGAGGTTTTACTGGAGCCATCAAACTGGTCGTTGTGAGCTGTCCCAACCTGCTCACCGATGACCAGAGCTGAGATTATCAACACTCATGATCCTGAGAAGAGGATTAATCAAGCTTAGTAGATGGATTGTTTAACCACTGTTCTTTAAGTCTTTCAGAGCAGAGTTTCTCCCTTAGAGGCTGCAAATTTGGATCTCATGAGATTTATCAGGAAGGAAGTTTGAAGATGATCTGAATGTGAAGCCAAACTGGGAGCTGGTTCCATAGAAGGTTCTGATAACTGAAGGATCTGCCTCCTATTCTGCTTTTAGAACCTCATGGAAGCACCAGTAAACCTCCAGTCTGAGAGTGAAGTGGTGATGGGAAAGTCTGGAGCTCTGAAATCAAGTGGAGATTGGTCTTTAAGTGAAGAGACAAACAGGGATCCAGAAGATAAACTAGAGGAATGTGATCTGCATCTCAGCTGCAGTATTTCTGATCAGAACAATAATCGAGAATTGCAGTGGTCTGATCTGGAAGTAACATTATAAAACCAGAATAGGGGGAGGGGGGTCTTTCTTCTTCTTTGTATGAAAGCAAATGTTCCTCAGACTTGACAGCCTCACTCATATGTGACGGCTTCTCACCCCTTTTTTGTTCTTGCATCTAAAAGAATAAATGATTACGCAGGGTGGGCTTTTCCATTGGCACATTCGGACAGAGGTTTTAGGAACGCAGTTCCTATAACTACCCGTCTCGAATTTAGTTATAAGAGCTACCTTCCCCATCAGTTTGCATTGGCACATGAGGGAGGACTTTGATAGGGACCATGTTTGACGCAATCGTCTGCGACAGTGACAAATTTATGCCCCAGCACATCTGATACAAAACTAAGGTTTCTCATCTCTTTTATTCAAAGCTATTATAAAAGCTAGCTTAACGGCTTTCCGTCATCACGGTCATTTGTATCACGTAACAGAACAGCCCCCCGTTGGAAAGCTGCCCTACGAACGTCTTGTTTACCTTCCGTTGAAGTACGGCCGGACTCTTTAGTGGACGGACCGGGGTTCGTCCACTTACCAGTTTTCCCTCATCTCGGTCATACGTATCACCTAACGTCTTGAATTAACCTTTTGTTGAAGTGTGCCCAGACACTTTTTGTCCAGGCGGCAGCCGCAGATTCTGCTGCCACACTTTGCAGCTGTATTTGGGTCATTAAATTAGTATGAAAATAATTGCTTTTGGACATTTCAAAATAATTAGCGATTCGGGACGTGCACCAATATGATGCATTGATTTAATAATGAATTGGTACACTCCTATTGTAATAGTTCTTGTTATTATGATCTCGGTAAACTGTTGTAACAGCAGTGGGACTTTTTTAAAATGGGGGGGTGGGGGAGCGGAGATCACGCAAGGGGCACGGCTTGCCAGTTCTTCTACCAATCACCAAACATCTATGTATCTCAGTTCCTATGGAACCCTGAAAAGACCCTGCCTCGGAGTCTGAGCTAAAAGGTTATAGATACTGAGGGCCAAGGTCCCTAGTTCCTATGTGTCCGAATGCGCAAGAGACAACCTGCCTGTTTCCCGAAAAGGTTTTAGGAACTCCAAAAGTTTCCTACAGTCCAAATGTGCCTCATGTCAGCTGGGATTGGTCTTCAACCCTCCCCGCTACTACCACCAAACTGGTTAGAGTGCTGCAGAATGCCCTCAACAAAAAAACAACAGAACATCAAGACGTAAAGTTTCTGACCCAGAAAAACTGACCCCCGGTTGTGGAAACAGGTGAGTCAGTGTAAAGGCAGCAGAAGCTCCCTGTTGGCCTACTGCTGTTTACTTGAACCTGGCTGGTCCCTTTGTTCCAGCCAGGCCGAGTGTAACTCGATCTGCAGACCACATGAATGCAGAATCAGGCCGCACCCAAACAAAGCAGCAACCTGCAAACCCCAAGATAATAGCTGCTGTGTAATGCAGGCCTGTGCTGCTGTGGGGGAACACACACATCTGCAATTAAACTGTAATTAGATATTAACAAAGATTACCTGAATTTAAACATTTAAGCTGACATCCTGCTCCGTCATTTATCAGTTTATCATCAGGAATGTGATGATCAGGATGTGTTGGATGTGTTGAGAGCTTTTACCTAATCCTCCCAGAAATCTGATCTCACCTGGCATTGGTTGGAGGTAATCCCGGCCTTTGTGGTGAAAAACTGAGCATCACTGCATTCCACATCATTGTTCCTCAGTTTCCACATTGTTAACTGTAACGTTACAAGAAGAAGATATTTTATGTTTAATTCTGTTAATAGTTGTAATTATTTGCCCAAGCAGGGTTTTCACCAGGAAACTGTTGAGCCTTGTGGGTTACCACAGCCTCTCAGCACATTTGATCCTGAGATAAATCATAAGCACCTCTTTAAAAACTTCCACGTTATAGATTCAGGTTTTCAGATGTGTCACTGACATCCTGCATACTTCTCAGTGAACACTAGTTTTAATTAATACAGTAGCATTGAAATGACTACTGCATAATTCCTGTCAGGATGATGATGTATCAGCTGGAACAAGTAATTAAACCCCAACTGAATCAATGAGCAGATCCTCATTTATTAACCAATCATGTGGAGAGACACATGCAAAAGATGTTAGTCTGTTTCAGAAGGGTCAGATTATTGGTGTCAAGAAGTGAAAACATGTAATGAGATGTAGAAAACTGGGTTATGCACTGTCCAATTAGAGCTGTAGCAATACACTAATCTCACGATACGATACACGATATTCAGCTCATGATACGATATATATCAATATATTCACCCAAAGATACAATTGTATACAAGTCAATATAATCCAATACACAAACAATTTTCTAAAAGATTGAAAGGGACAGAGTGGTTTTGGTGACATCTTGTGAGTTTTCTGTTCACTTGGATTCAATTAATTGAACCGAAAACTAAAAAGCATCAATAACACAATATACACTGTATTGCCAAATGTATTGGCTCACCTGCCTTCACTCACATTTGAGCTTCAGTAACATCCCATTCCTAATCCATAGGGTTCAATATGACCTTGGTCCACCTTTGCAGCTAGAACAGCTTCAACTCTTTTGGGAAGGCTGTCCACAAGGTTTAGGAATGTTTATGGGAATTTTTGACCATTCTTCCAGAAGCACATTTGTGAGGTCACACTGATGTTGGACCAGAAGGCCTGGCTCTCAGTCTCCACTCTAATTCATCCCAAAGGTGTTCTATGGGGTTGAGGTCAGGACTCTGTGGAGGCCAGTCCCGTTCCTCCACACCAGACTCTGCATCCAGGTCTTTATGGACCTGCTTTTGTGCACTGGTGCACAGTCATGTTGGAAGAGGAAGGAACCAGCTCCAAACTGGTCCCTCAAAGTTGGGAGCATGGAATTGTCTAAAATGTCTTGGTATGCTGAAGCTTTCAGAGTTCCTGTCATTGGAACTAAGGGGCCAAACCAGCTCCTGAAAAACACCCCCACACCATAATCCCCCCTCCACCAAACTTTACACTTGTTACAATGCAGTCAGACAAGTACCGTTGTTCTGGCAACTGCTATACCCAAACTCTGACATCAGATTGTCAGATGGAGAAGCGTGATTGGTCCTTCCAGAGAACGCCTTCACTGCTCTAGAGTCCAGTGACGGCTGCTTTCCACCACTGCATCCACGCTTTGCATTGCACTTGGTGATGTATGGATGGATGCAGCTGGTTGCCATGGAAACCCATTCCATGAAGCTCTCTGCACACTGTTCGTGAGCTGATCTGAAGGCTACATGAAGTTTGGAGGTCTGTAGTGATTGACTCTGCAGAAAGTTGGCAACCTCTTCACACTATGGCCTTCATCATCCGCTGACCCGCTCCATCAGTTTACGTGGCCGACCACTTCATGACTGAGTTGCTGTCGTTCCCAAACACTTTCATTTTCTTATAATACAGCTGACAGTTGACTGTAGAATATTTAGGAGCGAGGAAATTTCACCACTGGATTTGTTGTACAGGTGGCTAGGCCATGTAACAATATCAAAATTTCATGTCACGATTATTGTGACCAAAATTATCAATTATCAATATCTCTTTTCACCAGTTTCAATAAAATATTAAAAAAAATAACAAGCACAATGGACTTTCTGTTGGCACAACATGTAGACATCAAACATATAAATGTGCACTAAAGATGCATCTTATGACCATCAGAAGGTTCATCGCTTTATGCAATATCGTAGTTCAGAACCAAGAATGCTTTTCTTCACATTCAGAGCTCAAGACTTGATCTAGTCTGACAGATTTCTGAAGAACTGGTCCAGAAAGAAAACCTTCATGTACCTTAGTAGAAATCAAATGTTCATATAAAAACAAAACACTACCATATTAAATGTGGCAGAAACATTAAAATAAGACCATAAATAAATATAGGGATGGGAATCGTTAAAAATTAAGCGATTTCTGTTCCATTATCAATATCATTTTTCTATTCGGTTCCTTATCGATTCTCATTGAGTGATTAAATACAGTATGAATGGCTTTCGTTGCAGTTATTTTTTCCATTTAAAATTTGCATCAACCTTTAGCCTTCAACTTCAACTTAAAGCTGACTTCAGTTAGAAAATAACTCATAAAATACAACTGCAGTAATCAACTTTTGTACAGTAACAGTTTTTGGGCAAAAAAAATTGCATGTTTATCTTTTGATGAAGGATACAAGATCTCTTAGGACTTAAAGGGAACGTATTGAATAAGTTAATTTATTTTTATTCTTTTTCATTTCAGATATTTTGTTATATATTACAGAGCAGTTCACAGCAGTACACACTCCACACTGACACAGAAGATGCTGCTGCTTTCCTTTTCAACATGTTCAAAATAAACTAAAGACTAAAGGTTAATATGACATAGCACAATACTTTATGAATAATCTCTAACATTATTACAGTTTTACGTTACCTGTGACGTTTCAGACAGAAGACGTGCTGAGGCTCCCCACCGAGCGCCTCCACGGTTGCTTAGCAACGTATGAAAGGATGTATTTAATTTTTTCATGACATACATCCAAACTTTGGAGCACATTTGCTGCAACGCCATGACGTCATCGCACAAATGCATCCGACAATTATGGAACCGATAAGAGGAATCATTCGCCACACAGATGACGGATTCTATGGAATCGAATGACAAGAACCGGTTCTTGATTCCCATCCCTAAATAAATAAATAAATAAAAATGTTTCCTCCCAGCATCCTTAAAAAAATCCAGAATACATCCAGACTTTAGACTTTGTTCTTTTAGAATGGAAAAATGTCCAGAGCTTCCATTCGGTGCCTTCCGCCATGTTTTCAGAGGCCAAACATGCAAACTATGTCTGAGGGACTGATGCTGCTTTTCCTGACAATGAGCAGCATCACTGTGAGTTTTTCACAGTACAATAATAACGGTTTTACGATAATTAAAATCTGAAACAGTAGTACTAATTTTCAGGGAAATATATCCCGATTAATCTTTTTGTCGATTATTGTTACATCCCTACATGTGGTTTCCTATCACAGTTCCACGCTGGAATCCACTGAGCTCCTGAGAGCGACACATTCTTTCACAAATGTTTGTAGAAACACTCTGCATGTCTAGCTGCTTCATTTTATACACCTGTGGCCATAAAAGTGATTGGAACACCTGATTCTCATCATTTGCATCTGTGTGCAAATACTTTTGGCAATATAGTGTATGTCTCTGACTGGACAGAGAGTCTACAGCTTGCAAATTCTGGACAAAATGAATCAAAGATGTATTGAGAAAATTGGTTCCATTTATTGAAACGGTGCATACTGTAGCTGACAAGCTTTTGAAGTAAATAAAGTGCAGGATTACAGTGTGATTCATTTACTTAACTAACATGTGGAGTTACACTTCACTTCATCAAAGCAATTAGTTTTCAAAGGCACATTAAACATCAGCAATGCTGCAATATTTCAGATACTAGCAGGTATTAGCCAACATGTGGCTAATTCTAATGTTTCTGACAACTTGGTAACTTAACCAACAACTTAAAACCAGACATATTATAAGCAGCTTCAAAGCAAGTCAGTCTGTAGCAGCAGCAGCTGGGAAATGAAGTTGTTCTCGTTAGTAAAAATATCAGGAAGGTGCTTTTTAATATCAATACGATATTGCAACACAAAATATCGATATAAGTCGGCATATTGATATTTTTCTACACCTCTATGTCAAATGCAATATTGAAAACTAGAAAGATAGTGGGGAACCATTGTCTTCCAGGAGGAAAAGTGTTTGGAAAAATGTTAAAGGTTTGGTGAAATCAAATGGAAGAGAAACAACAGTAGAACTCAGGGTTGTTTAATAGTGAAAGTAAGAACATGTCCTCATGAACAACGTGAAGGGAACTCGAGGGACTGAACACTTGTGTAGCCATAAGAAAACCACTAATCAGCGAGAATAACATGAGGAAAAGGCTTCAGTTTGCGAGGAAGCATAAAGACTGGACTCTGGCGTGATGGAAGAAGGTCATGTGGTCTGATGAGTCCAGATCTACCCTGTTCCAGAGTGATGGGAGCATTGTATGACCAGTTATTCTGCATAATCCAGAGGTCTTGATGTCAACTGTTAGATCAATACCGAACAAGAATGTGAACGGACAAGAGCAACACAGGTGCTTTTTTAGGCAGGACGCACAGATCAGCTTTAATCCTCTGCACGGTTCACGTGAACAGATGTGCACTGTTCTCTTAGAGCTTGGATTAAGGATTTGTTTGTGTATGGTTGACTTATTACCAGAATAGATTGTACTCTGTGGCACCAGATGACCACGGTTAGGAGTCTCCTACTCCGTGGGCTGTGACAGTGTGCAGGGCAGCAGAACCGGGTTTTTCCTCTCAGCTTTGTCAGCTCAGCATTTATTATTCTGGTTTTTGTTCACCAGGCTGCGTTGTGTGTTTTTGTCCCCCAGTATGGCAGAAGCCCCCTGCACTTGGCTGCCTACAAAGGCCATATTGAGGTTGTGCGCATCCTCCTGAAGGCTGGCTGCGACCTGGACATCCAGGATGATGTGAGTAGATTCAACTGTCTCTTTGTTGAGCATGCTTTCTACTTCTCCACTTCCAGGATGGTTACCAGCGGATTCATCTTCTTTTTGCTTTCAGATCCATTTTCATTCGGAAAAAGCTTTTGAACGGATGATTTTTTAAACTCTTAGATAACTATACTCTGATGGCCTCCAGTGGCCTTGAATGGGACCCTCTGGAGTGCCCGCTCGTGGGTCTGCCTCCAGAATGCAAGTCCCTCTTCCCCACAGACAGTGATAACCCAGATCTCTGGCTCTGCCACGTTCACTCTCTTTGGTCACTGAGCTCTGCAACAGGCTGCAGTTCATCCTCCGGGACATGGGGGAGCAAACTAAAGCAGCAGGAGGAGGAGGAGGAGGAGGAGGAGGAGGGAAGAAGACAGGCTGGGAAAGAGTCTGGAGGAGCAGAGAGAGTGAAGGAGGTCAGCCAAACCTACTCCTACTGAACCAATGGAAATCTGCCCCCTGCCCCATCCTTCCTTCCCTGAGCAAGTCCCCCCTCCTCCGCTGCCGGCTCACTTCTAATCAAGCTTTGAATGACCTGCTTCTTTACCCCCCTCCCATTTCACTGCTTTTTCTCATGGAGATGGAGCACATCGCTCTCTCCTTCAGTGCTGTCGAACCCGGCCCACTAACCGTCCCTCACTGCTGCTCTGCTCTGTGTGCTGAACCTGTTTCCAGGGACTTTACAGTCATTTTCCAACAGTGTAAAAGAGACAATGGATTCTGACATCGGTGCTGCAGCTGCTATAATCAGTCAGGGTGTGCATTTGCAAGAATCAGGGGGATATTGTGATACAAAAGCAAGACAATACAGCAAGGAAAAAAGTATTGAAAACGTTAACATTTTTCTCAGAAAATATATTTCTAGTAGAGCTATTGACATGAAATTTTCACCAGATGTCAGCAAAGAAATCCAAACATTTATGTCCATAAATGAAGTTATGTGTAATATAGTGAAGTGACACGGGGAATAAGTATTGAATACATTTACTGAAATTTATTTAACACTTAGCATAAAAACCTTTGTTGGTCCCTCCAGATGCCTCCTGTATGGAGAAACCAGTGGAAAACGTTGCTCAGGTGTGATTTTGGTCCATTCTTCCACACAAACTACCTTCAAATCTTCAAGGTTCCGGGTCTCTTCTGTGAACTCGGATCTTCAGTTCTTTCCAAAGATTTTCAATTGGATTGACGTAGGATGATTAACTGGGCCGTTCTAGCAGCTTTATTTTCTTTTTCTTAAAGCAGGTGAGTGTTTCTTGGCTGTGTGGTGGGACGGTCGTCTTGCTGAAAGATCCAGCCTCTTTTCATCTTCAGCAGCTGCAGATGCAGCAGATTCTGGTCCAGAATATGTCTCTACTTTTCTCCATTCATTCTTCCTTGAATGATATGAAGTCTGCCAGTACCACATGCTGAAAAACAGCCCCCACCATGATGTTCCCACCTCCAGAAAGAAATACAAATTATCCCTGGCCAAACTGGTTAAAGCTCCTGCAGCCTCTAGTGTGTTCTTAGACGAGGGGGTGACAGCGCACAGTAAACGAAACATTCGTTCACGTTGGTCTCAAAAGTCTCCAGTAAGACCAGAAAGTTTCACTCGTGGTTTTATTAAAAGAAAGTTATCAGAGGGTCTTAAAACTCGCTAAATGTTAGCAACAAAGTCGCCGAGTTGTGCCGTGTGCGTCAGCGTAATTGGGTGTACCAGAAACTCTGTACTAACAATTGTTCCACTTCTGGCGGATTCTATGGTGTTCAGCAGACTTGGCATTTAAATAGGAATCAAAATTTTAAAATTTGAGCGATTCCGGGAGAATCGGAGTTAGTCCCGGTTACCATTGATGCTCAAGTCTCGATGCCCAACCCTAGTCTGATCTGACCAGACTATGTTTTCCAGAATGTCATGGGTTTGTCCAGATGTTGTGTTGCAAACTTCAAACCAGCATCAACATGCTTTTTCTTCAGGAATGGAGTCTTGCGTGGTGTGCATGCATGAAGGCCATGGCGGTTGAGTGCATTACTTCTTGCTTTCTCTGAAACAACTGTAGCTGCTGATTCCAGGTCTTTCTGAAACTCTCCACGAGTGGTCCTGGGCTGTTGGAGAACCTTTCTGATTATTGTTCTGACTCCTCTGTCTAAAATCTTGTGAGGAGCACCTGGCCGTGGCCGCTTTATGACAATGCCGTGTTCTTTCCACTTCCGGATGATGGTCCCAGTGGTGCTATACTATCACGTTATAAATAAAACAGTTATCAATACAATTAATTGATATATAACAGGTGGTGGCAAACCTGCAGAACGTTGATTTTTTTGTTTGTTTTTCTTTTGTTTTAAATCGGTGGGGCATGGGAACAACATTAAGCCACGCCCACCATGCAACATGATGACGTCTCCAGCAGCTACAGGAGCTGCAGCAGAAGTGATTTTCTCATTTTGCACAAGGAATTAATATTTCATCATTTTCAGCTTTTATATTGGTATCGGACATGAGAAGCAGAAAATTATCGATTATTGGCATCGGTTGAAATTTTTCACATCATGCATCACTAATTTTTGCAATTAAAGAAAGCATAGAATGTTGTAAAAGGCAGAAATGTACAAACATGATCTTTCTAAAGAATTTTGCATTTCAGTTCTTATCTACTTATTTTGCTCTGGAGATTTGTGGGCTTCGGTCTTGGTGTAGCAATAGTGTGGGAAGCAGTCGGTGACAGCGCAGTGAGGCTGTAAAAACATGGTCCTTCCTCTTCCCTGTTTTTCTGAGTGTGTATTTTCGTGTGACGCACACACAGATTCACTCTGCAGGATGGAAATTTTAACAAAAAGTCTGACAGTGCAGCAAAGCTCCTGCACATTTGGGTAGAGACGTGTTCTTTCAAAGATAACTACTCTAAGAGTGGCTAGATTATAAAGTTTTATCAGTAGATTATCAACAGTTCCACAGACATTGGGATTTTGTGTGAAATGTTAAAAAAAAAAAAACTGAAACTACACTGTTATACTGTTATTACAGAGTAATATCACGTTGCTCTGAGTGTTTTCTATTGGTGAAAGACTGGACTGCAGGCAAACCAGTTCAGCAGCTGGACTCTTCTCCTGTTTCCAGCATGCTGCTGTGATGGATCCATTATGTGGTCCAGGTCTTGCTGTGATGGATCCAGTATGTGGTCCAGGTCTTGCTGTGATGGATCCAGTATGTGGTCCAGGTCTTGCTGTGATGGATCCAGTATGTGGTCCAGGTCTTGCTGTGATGGATCCAGTATGTGGTCCAGCAGTGAGAGCTTTGGTTCAGAAAAGACAAGTGGTGGTGTTTCTGGATCCTGTTCACATATGGCTTCTTCTTTGCATGTAGAGCTTGAACCTCTAAAGTAATTTGTTGCCTGTTGTGTCTCACCTTAAAAGTTGGAAACATTCATCTATTTGTGTTGCTTTCACACACAGTTAGTAACAATAAAACCAGAACACTTCGCCAGTCAATAATTTATTTATTCCTGTATTTTCATCTCAAAATTTCAACAGCAGGCATTTTGCAGAGAAAAATTTGTTTTAAATAATCACGCAACATGTGGACGAAGTTAATCATGAAATGAAGATTTTGAGTTGATGTTTTTTGGTGTATTTTTAACATGTTGTGTTGTATTTTTGGTCACGGGTGTGTGTTTGTGTCTCTGTCGGCAGGGAGAGCAGACAGCTTTACATCGTGCCGCTGTGGTGGGAAACAGTGATGTCATCAGCGCTCTCATCCAGGAAGGGTGTGCACTGGACAGGCAGGACAAGGTCCGGGTCACAACACGCATGCATGCAGTCGCTGATAATCCTGTGAAAGCATCCCAGCATGAGGATTCACACAGCTTAACATACGTGTTGCTGCCACGTCGAGGCAAGAAAAAACATAGCAAGGAGCCGACGTGTAGCATCAAAGTGAATGCACTGTTAGCTTCTTGCATGACTTCATAATTAGCATATTAATGAATCTGATAAGTCTGTAATCTGCTTAACCACGTTGCTCCATCAGAGGAGAAAAACTGAGCAGAAAACTGACTTCACATTTTTAGGCCTTTACTGAGTGCAATTACAAAATGCAGTCTTTTAATTGCATTTTAGTTCAGTCTGAGTGCGGAAACATTAGTAGATGCTTAATGTATGTTTGTGACTATACAAAATAATCCAACCAGTAATACCCAAACAGATTTGATAAAGCCTGTTTTCCTGTCTGCAGCTGTCCACTGACTAATGACGGCTCATTCTGCAAAACTGCATAACAACATACTGTTGAAGAGTCTGCTCTGATTCCTGAACTCATTCCTCAAAATCACAAGTTAAAAAGATTATGTAGGAATATTTACTGGCCTCACACTGAAATACAGTGTTTAAGAGGAGTGAGAAGGGAAATGTAATATTCATGTTTTGAGAAAAAAATTTTATAATCCTAATTTCAAAAATGGTTCACTGTGTAAAATATAACAGCAGAATACAGTTATTTATAAATAATATCAACATATTTTATTTCTAGTTGAAAACAAAAAACATCAGATGATAAAACTGACATTTTACCATTTGATGGAAAATCTCTGATGTAGCAACACGTCTGTAAAAAGTTGGAACAGTAGCAACAAAAGGTGGAAAACTAATAATAGGAGGAGACTTTAATATATAACAGGTCAGGAACATAACTGGGTATAAAGGAGCATTTCAGAGTCTCTCAGATGGAAAGATGGACAGAGGTTCACCAATCTGAGACAAACTGGAGATAAAAGTTGTGGAACAAGTTCAGAAAAATGTTCCTCAGACTTTGAAGATCCTCCATCTACAGCATAGAATATCATCAGAAGATGGAGAGAATCAGGAGGAATCTCTGTGTGCAGGGGACAAGGCTGGATGCTGGTGGTCTTCTGCATTAAAAGCAGAAATTCTCTGCTGGAAACAACTGCATGGACTCGGGATTCTTCCTCAGGAAGACTTCCAGAAATCTCTGTCTGTGAACACAGTTCACCCTGAAATCCACAAATGCAACCTACATTTGTGGATTTCAAAATGCACAAATGCAGGTGCTCAAAATTGTGCTAGAGTCCTGCTTCAGACCAGAACGGGTGAACATTCCTCTCCCAAAACTCCAAAAACTGGTCTCCTCACTTCCCAGATGTTTACAGACAGTTGTTAAAAGAGGAGGAGATGATACACGATGGTAAACCTCACCCTGGAACTACTTTTTACAGGTGTCGCTCCATCAGATTCACAATCAGCTCGTATTTTCCATCAAATGGTTAAATGTCAATTTCATCATCTCATATGTTGTAAATGTTCTACTGGGAATAAAATATGTTGATTGTTTTTATTTCCATTTTACACAAAGGGCAACTTTATGTTGGCCTCTGTGTAAAATGCCTCCTGTAGTATGTAATTCTTAGATCTTATGAGCACATTCTGTGAATCAATCTCCCGATACACATTTAGTTATTTACAGCTGGATGTTATGAACAGTCAGCTCATTGACAACAGCAAGTTGTGTGGAAAAGAGAGACAGTCAGCACCAGTTACCCAACAAGAAGACACAAAATACTCAGAATTGCTGTCTCTGCATGAAAGTGCTGCTTCTGCTCTTCAAACCCGAGGAGTTCTGGAAGATATGCTTTCCTAAATTCTCTCACCAAAACAACCTAATGGGTTTAATTACATCTGGAATCCAGGAGGATTGAATCATCTCAAGATTTGGGTTGATATGAAGTTGACGGTCTCATAGAGGATTTTTGTCTTTTGTCGAGACAGGATGGCAACACAGCTCTCCATGAGGTGTCCTGGCACGGCTTCAGTCAGTCCGTCAAACTGCTGGTGAAGGCTGGAGCCAATGTGCACGCCAAAAACAAGGTGTGTGTTCCTGATCACCACACTAACAGGTTCCACATCACCACACTTACAGGTCCCACATCACCACACTTACAGGTCCCACATCACCACACTTACAGGTCCCACATCACCACACTTACAGGTTCCACATCACCACACTTACAGGTCCCACATCACCACACTTACAGGTTCCACATCACCACACTTACAGGTCCCACATCACCACACTAACAGGTCCCACATCACCACACTTACAGGTTCCACATCACCACACTTACAGGTCCCACATCACCACACTTACAGGTCCCACATCCTGCCCCTTGGTCCCATCGGTCCCCTGGTGGGGGTGGTTGTTGGCCCGTCCCCCCCCTCGGCCCCTCCCCTTAGGTCCCTCCCTCAGCCTTGGCCCCCCCTTGGCCCCCCCTTGGTTCCCTCCGCTCGGTTCCCTCCACACTTAGGCCTCCCCTTTCTGGTATGGCCCCCTGGTCCCACCCGGCCCCACACCCTTGGTTTGGGGATGGGTAGGAGGATGGTACTGTAAATTGTAAGGAGGCCCTGGTCTTAGGCACAACACACTTCAGGCCACACCACCACACTTACAGGTTCCACATCACCACACTTACAGGTCCCACACCACCACAGTTGCAGGTCCCACATGGGGGGGGGGGGGGGTGGGGTGGGGTGGGGGTTTGGGTGGGGGAGGGGGGGGGGGGGGGGGGGGTGGGGGGAAGGTTGGGGTGGAGGTGTGGACTTTGGGGTGCGGGGGGGGTTTTCCGCACTAATGTTTTGGCGGCGGGTTGGGGCTGTTCTGCTGAGGGATAGGTTATAACTTGTGGAGTTTCGCCGGTGGTTACCTGGCCGTTTGAGCGCCGACTTTGTGGGTTGGGGGCTGGTGACGGTGGGAAGGGATGAGGAATTAATAAAGAGGGGAGGAAGAGGGAGGGGGGAGAGACTGATGGGTCGCTGCGGTTTCTGTCTGGTGCGCTCGGTATATAGTGGGCGGGTGTGAACCTGTGGTTATTATTGCCCCGATAAGTGCGGCGCGCGCTTTCCCTCTGGGGGGGGGTTGGGGTGCCTTCGGCGCGGGAAGGGGGGGGGGGGGGAGAGGGGCCACATCACCACACTTACAGGTTCCACATCACCACATGTAAATAACAAATTGCATGAATGATATCAGTTAATTCGACTTTTACCATCTTATACATTAAATGTATGTGGCTATTAAACCATAAAACTGATGATAAAATTTGTTATGTCAGTTTTTTAAGAAATGAATAATAATTAGAAGAACTTCATTTGTAGATCATACTGGACTCATCAGGGTTGAAACAAAGCCGTTTCCTTTAGCTTAACTTCATCCAGCATTAACTCGTTCTGCCTTCTTCGCTGCTTCAACCAGCCGCACTAATGATGCTCTCCTCCTTCCTTTCCAGGCGGGGAACACAGCTCTCCACCTTGCATGTCAGAACGGTCATGCTCAGAGCTCTAAAGTCCTGCTCCTGGGAGGCTCCAGGCCCGATAGCAAGAATCATGTAAGCATCCTGCAGGGTTCTGGTGTACCAGAGCCAGAGCTATGCATGCAGACACAGCACACCTTCACTGTCTTTCAGTTTCCAGATGAAGATGGCAACCGTCTCAAATATTGTCCACCGGCTGCAACAAACTACATCCATATCAGTTTTGTAAATGACCTGGAGAAAGATGGTGATCAAGGTTATTATAGTTAACTAAGACTAAAACTAAAACAAGCAGTGAAAAAATAATTAGGTTAACTGAAATAAAAATGAAAACGAAAATTAAGAAAAAAACTAAAACGAAATAGAAACGACAAAGAACAATGCAAAACTAACTAAAACTAATCTGAATCTCCCTTGATTACGTGTGATGCATGCCTGTCCCGTGACAGCTGCAGTTCTTCCACTTTTCCTCCAGAAGGTGGCAGTATAGCAGCTATCATCTGCAGTACCTGAACTAGAAGAAGTGCCTAGCAGACAGAAATGGCTAAAGTTACAGCAGGTCGAAAACACCGCTGGTCGATAAGAGTAAGTGTTTTGTGGTGAAGACTGATGGAAGCATCTGTGGAATGCAACTAAAAGGGAAAAAATCCAACAAATTTGAAAGTTCATTTGCAAAGTTCTCACAGACGCTCATGAAAAGTTCACAGTTACACTAAAGTTATGTGGTGAGCGCTGTATGTGGGCTGATTTTATAATTTGCCTGTTTGGATAAGGGTCTGTTAAAAGTTGAAACAAAAGTTGGATTTACATTCAAATAATTTGAATAATTGTGGTTCAGGAATTAAAATAAAACGATTTGATAATCCATATTTTGTGTAACACATTCTTCCATCCTTTTCAACATCTACATTCCAAGGCTTTCTCTTAATACCTGAAAAACTAAGACGAAAACAAAATAAAAACGAAACTGAAACTAGTCAATTCCTCAAAATATAAACTAAACTAAAAATACAAAATCATTTGTTGAACTAAATAAAACTAAACTGAAATAAAAAAGGAAACTAAAAAACTAAATAAAAATAAAAACTAATGAAAATTTCAAAACTATAATAACCTTGGTGGTGATATGGCTGTTCTTGGTGTAAAAGGAATCACTGCACAGTAATGTTGTGATACACGGTCATAGGAAAAAATTATTTTTAGATATTATCAGATACTAATGCAGGCGTTTTATTTCACCTCTGTTCCTGCTCCGTTATGAGTTTATGTCCTTGTTCTTTAAAACAAACCTGTCGTTTTGCTTCAGTTGCTCACATGAAATCCAGGATGGCAGCGCTGCAGTAAACACAATGGACTGTTTACACGACAACGTCATCTCTTAATAATAAAACACTGCATGGTACATTTGCACTTTAAATGGAATGTGCAGCCTCGTGGGGAAACTGTTGTTACTCAGCAAAGCTGAAATGCCAGAAGAGGTTGTTGTTGTCTGTAGGGCCAGAGCAGCAGATGGCCTCAGATGTACCGTGTTGATGAAAGTTTCATACCAGTGCAACCTTGTTCCAATGCTGCCTCGTTCCACTGCAGCTTCGCTCCAGTGCAGCTTTGCTCCAGTGCAACTTTTCTCTAGTGCAGCTTTGCTCCAGTGCAGCTTTACACCAGTGCAGCTTTGCTCCAGTGCAGCTTTGCATCAGTGCAGCTTTGCATCAGTGCAGCTTTGCTCCAGTGCAGCTTTGCATCAGTGCAGCTTTGCATCAGTGCAGCTTTGCTCCAGTGCAGCTTTGCACCAGTGCAGCTTTGCATCAGTGCAGCTTTGCGTTAGTGCAGCTTTGCGCCAGTGCAGCTTTGCTCCAGTGCAGCTTTGCTCCAGTGCAGCTTTGAATCAGTGCAGCTTTGAATCAGTGCAGCTTTGCTCTAGTGAGACTTTGCATCAGTGCAGCTTTGACATCAGTTTCTACCTATTTGATGTGCAGAATGGAGAGCCCATACTACTGGCGTGTGTGCCAAATTTTTTTTCAACAGTGTTACACCTCCACAAACATTCAGTGGAGTGTATCTCTCTCGAATACCACATTACTTTATTAACACGAAACATCTCCACATGATGTGTGTGTTCTATCAGTAATAGTCAACAGTAGTTCACAGCAGGTCCAAACATTCACATATGTGGCGCTCTCAAATAAATCACTGACAAAGTCATAGAGAAAGCACACTTTGAGTTTAAATAAAAACACCACAAAAGAATAACAGACATTATGCCCAATGACATGAACATATTGAAATATGGCACGCTCAGGCATGTACTCGTGCACTGTCAGAGCCATAATCCACATTACGCATGATCATCAAAGCTAATTAACCATCTGAACACACCTGTTGGGCACAGAGTATAGACACAGCAATACTTTTTTTTTTTTTTTTTTTTTCTACTTGTCCTGTCCAGCATTGAAGCAAGCAGAATGGAAATCTGATTGCTTTATTCTGTTGAACAGTTTTGCTTTCCAAGCAATTATTCATTTTATTTCTTTAATTAAACATTTGTCTATTACACCATTCCATTTCACATTGCTGGGCCTGACAAGGGAGAAATGAAGGTTAACAGAGGTAATGATAGAAAGTGAAACAGAGAGAAAGGAGTAAGGAAGAGGAAGAGAGAGAGGAGAGAAAACATGAATCCACTTACACAGTTCACTGGTACATCTGTACAGCAATCCCTAAACAACCAAGGTCTCTGTTGGAAAAAAAAACAAGCAATACCCTACAGGAGGACCTGCAGGTGGCTTAAATATCCTCAGATCATACAAACACACGCAGAACTACGCAGAGAAGAGGTACAACCTAGTCATCGCAATAGAAAACAGTGTCACAGTGTCAACATGCATAATAAAGGGTGCTCCGTGGTGATACAGTCATGCAGATGCAGCCGCGTCTCTGCAAGGAGGAGGAAGCCCGCAAGGCTCACGACCCAGGCCCCCAGCAGCCACCTAGAGGCCCAGATCCCAGCTACCCCCCCCCAAAGAGCGGACATGCATCCCCCGAAGGGCGGCAAAAGGCGGCCCCAGCCGGAGCCCCCTGCAGTCTGGGGGCCCAGGCCCCAGCGGACCAAGACCAGCAGCTGCCGACCCCACCGGGCGCCGGGCGCCCCCCGGAGCAGAGACAGCGCCGGGCCCAGGGCCCAAGCGCCCAGGAGCAGCCACCACCCCCCCCCCCCCCCCCGACCCGGGCGGCCCAACTGAAACCCAGGAGGACCAGACCCCCCAGACGACTACCCCCCAAGGCAGGCCAGCCCCCACCCCAACGTCCCTGCCCCACACACCTGACACCAGGGCGCCACCACCTCTACCACCCCTACCCCGCCACCACGCTCACACACACACTCCCCACACACCTACCCCAACACTAGGGCTGAAAGATATACCGTCACCGCATCCACATCGAGACACGGGCACCCAAGACATCAACACCGCAAGAGCAACCACACAAAAAGATACAGATCCCCCCCCGCGCCCGCCCCGCATACAAAGCCCCGGAAGCCACAAACAAAACTGCACCCCCCACCAAAGCGCCCGGCCCCCCAACCAACCCGCAGCCACACCGCACCACATCGACACCGAGATGCCCGGCACGAACACCGAGATACGAACCTCCGCCCACACCCGCCCAGCCCTACCCAACACCTCCATGTACCCCCCCCCCCCCACACACACACACATATACCCACCCACTCCGCTCTCCGACCTTACATACCCACACTCACTCCTCCCTCCACCCCCAACACTCTCCTCCCTCTACCGTCCACACCTACCCCCACCTCCTCATACCCTCTAACACACACATGCACTCCCCCCACATAACTGCACCAACCCCTCCCTACCCCCACACATACGCCCCCACCTCCCTATACCCCCAATACCCCATACAGTCCCCCCCTTACATGTCCAGCCCCACCCATCCCTCTGACCTATCACACTCCCGCCCTTCCTTCTTCAGCCCCTCACGACCATCCCTACTAGACACTCACGAGCATGCCACTCCTTCCTCCATCCCCCCTTTCCTCCAACCACTTACCCACATCTCCTCCCTCTTCCAGCCCAAGTTCCTCCCTCCCACATTTCCTCTTTCACACTCTCATTCATTATTCTCACATACCCACCTCGCTCTTGCCCATGCCCTCGTGCCTCTTGAGTGGTAGCTCGGGCCGGGGAAGGAGCCGTGAGCTCCAAGCCCCCAACAATAAACTCATTTACTTTTTGAATATTTTCACCAAATCACACTCACATGAAGTAGAGGGGTTTAATGATGTTAAATGGAGATAGGAGGTTTGTACCTGACATCGACGAAAAGCAGTTAACTCCGTTTTATCTAAATGATGGTCAACTGTTTTTGCAAAAGAACTCTTTATTTTATGAGTGACCCAAACAGTCAGTTCAGAGGACTCCAAACCAAGTAACTGATTGACAGCTGCTTGTCCCGCCGCCCCGTTTCATGTTGTCTTTTGTGACACCACCCGATGATCAGACGGTTGTCTGTCTAGTGTCATTCTTGTAGTGTGACCTCTCACAAGTGACAAGATACCTTCCGATTTTATGACACAATGTCTGTTAATCTGACGTAGCGAACTCGTGAAAGATGAAAAAGTCGTGTAGTCTGATCCTGGCTTAACAGGACAACACTTTGTCAGTAATTAGGAGAAAATGCTTTGACATTCTCTAGCTCTCTGAAATGCTCCTTTTAGACTCAGTCATGTTACTGGCCTGTTCCCAATTAACCTGATCAGTTGTGAAATGCTCCTCTCGTTGGTTTTCATTCATACTGATTACTTTTTTCAGCCTGTTCCTGCTTTGTTAGAGTTAGATTATTATGGGTTTTAACTCAGAACAGCTAATTAAAAGAATATATTTAAATGCAGGTGATTGTTGCAGCTTAATGTTAGTTTAACTGGTCACCCTAGGAGGGACTGTGGATGGGCCTCTCTGGGTTGGTCCTGCGATTGACTGGTCACCTGTCCAGCTGTACCAGCCTCTCACCTGGCAGCTGTTGGGATACACTCCAGCTTCGCTGCAAGCCTGACCTGGAACAGGTGTTATAGAAAATGGAGACAGAATGTAAAAATGGGCTCCTGGTGTTTTCCAGGCAGGTGATACGTGTCTGCATGTGGCAGCTCGCTACAACCACGTGGCCATGATCCGCATCCTGCTCGGGGCTTTCTGTTCTGTGTCTGAGAAGAACCTGGTAAGTCTTTTCCAAACCTTTTATGGCCCTGTGTGAAAAAGTGATTGAGGTCAGTGTTCATGACTCCACCATGAGAAAGAGACTGGGCAAAAAATAGCCTGCATGGCAGAGTTACAAGAGCAAAGCCACTGCTGAGCAAAAATAACATAAAGGCTCGTCTCAGTTTAGCCAGAAAGCATCTTGATGATTTTTGGGAAAATACTCTGTGGACTGAAGAGACAAAAGTTGAACTTTTTGGAAGGTGTAGGTCCCATTACATCTGGCGTTAAAGTAACACGGCATTTCAGAAAAGGAACATCATAGCAACAGTAAAACATGGTGGTGGTAGTGTGATGGTCTGGGGCTGTTTAGCTGCTTCAGGACCTGGAAGACTTGTTGTGGTAAATAGAACCATGAATTCTGCTGTCTACCTAAAAATCCTGAAGGAGAATGTCCGGCCATCTGTTGGTGACCTCAAGCTGAAGCGCACTTGGGTTCTGCAGCAGAACAATGATCCAGAACACACCAGCAAGTCCACCTCTGAATGGCTTAAGAACAACAAAATGAAGACTTTGGAGTGGTCTAGTCAAAGTCCTGACCTGAATCCAAATGAGATGCTGTGGCATGACCTTAAAAAGGCGGTTCATGCTGGAAAAGCCTCCAATGTGGCTGAATTACAACCATTCTGCAAAGATGAGTGGAACAAAATTCCTCCACAGCGCTGTAGAAGACTCACTGCCAGTTATCACAAACGCTTGATTGCAGTTGTTGCTGCTAAGGGTGGCCCAACCAGTTATTAGGTTTAGGGGGCAATCACTTTTTCACACAGGGACATGGAGGTTTGGATTTTTTTTCCCCCTTAAGAATAAAAATCTTCATTTAAAAAGTGCATTTTGTGTTTACTTGTGTTATCTTTGTCTCACATTTAAATTTGTTTGATGATCTGAAACATTTAAGTGACAAACATGCAATAAAGTAAGAAATTAGGAAGGGGGGCAAACACTTTTTCACACAACTGTATATCTATTGATAGATTCATTTACATCATTTAAGCCTCATAATCTGACAACTGAGGCTGAACTGGAACATGATGTCTGGATGCTGACTGGGATAAAAGGTTCTGTTGCTAACTGATATTAAAAGTTCAGCTTCTACAGGCAGGTTTAGATTCAATCATGAGAGGTTTTTAGGGTTTATGGTGAAAATCTGATCAGGGATCAGCTTGGATGCAGGTGGACAATTTTCTTTCAGTGTAAAGAACAGGTGTTTTTTATCAACAACACTTTGAGTGTATCATTATTAGCTGTTTGTGTGCATGCTTGTGCATGTGTGTGTGTGATCCTGCAGGTCGGGGATACTCCGCTGCATGTGGCCGCTGCTCTGAATCATAAGAAGACGGTCCGTCTCCTGCTGGAGGCTGGAGCCGACAGTCACATCTGCAACTCTGTGAGTGCCTGCCGTCTCTTCTACACTCGTTTAGTCGACCAGGGCAGTGAGAGCTCCACCATGTTCCCATAAAGTCACTTATATGTTCAAGAACAGCATTATGCTGTTTTTTTAAGTAGACATGAACACAAAATACTGAAAAATAACTGGTAGTAACTCACACTGGAACTTTTATTATATTGTGTGTGTGTCTGTGTGTGTTTCTGCAGGCAGGTCAGACCGCTTTGGACCAGGCTAGAGATCACAACAACCCAGAGGTGGCTCTCCTTCTCACCAAAGCTCCTCAGGTAAACACGAGCCAGCTGTTAGCATGCATGCGGCACATCACCATGATTTCACTCATCTTTGTGTGTTCAGGTTCAGAGCTTTGTGCGTGGCCGGAGTGTGAGGAAGAGGAGGGACAAGCTGAAGGCAGAAGGCAGGGCTCAGTCGGTACCCAGAGGTGAAATGTTGCCCTGTAAGGTGAGAACAGAAGAACGGGGCTAAAGATTTAACACTAAATGCTAAATTTACAGACTGTACAAATAGGTAGAGAAATAAGAGTGGACCCTAAATGCTGAAAGAGAGGAAGATCTTCTTATGCTCTTTCTCTTTCCTGAGTTTTTAAGATGACTTTTTATTGTCTAACATGTAAAAAATCCAGGAAAGCAGACTAAAAGCTCTCGCTGCTTCCTGCAGGACAGTGCGTCTGCTGCAGATGACAGTCAGAGCAGCGAGCGAGCAGCCTGCAGACAAACCCAGCAGGCCGAGTCCAGCACCAGGAGGGGGAAGAACCGGAGGCAGAAAGAAAAGGTGAGACCTTTAATAGAGGAGTGGATAGCTGACGGTTGCTGTGGAAAGCATCTCAGCAGAAGAAACGATTATTAGGGCTCCTCTCTGTAATGTATCATAATAATAAATATTAATAATAATTATTATATTATTACATATATATATGTATATATGTATATGTGTATATATATATGTGTGTGTATAATATATATATATATATATATATATATATATATATATATACACACACACACACACAGTCCTTAAAATTATTCATACCCACAAATTAATGAAGGAAAAAAAATCATCTGTCAGTGAAATAAGATGAAACTGACAAAAGTAATGATAAATAAAAATTCTATGAAATCATGACTTTGATTGTGAATTGTGGTTTTAAGAAATATATTAAAAACACACAAAAATAAAACAAGTAATACTTCTACACCTGGTGATGGGTATTTTGGTCCACTGTTCATGGGAAAGGTGCAATTATGTGTCTCAGACAGTTTTGTTTGTTTTTTTTAATTATTATGTTGAGCCACAATTCAAAAGCAATATTTAATTTCATTGAATTATAATTTTGTAAATTTTTATTTATTAGTAGTTTCTTTCAGTTTCTTGTCATTTGAATTACTTTTGTCAATTTAGCCTTTTCTTTATTTGGGAGTTATGAATAACTGTTCATATTATTATGTCAGTTTTATTTATATAGCACATTTACTACAACCCCAGTTCTCTAAAGTGAACAAAAACAATGAGCAAAACCAGCGCAGAGATGCAAGTCTTAAGTAAGGACTCTAAAACCAGGACGTCTCTAAGCCACCATGAAGACAGAGTAGTCCAAGCGGGACATAATGAGCAGATACTGTAGATGACCACATCTGTTTAGGCAAGGCTTTTCCAAGCAGCCTCAAATCAGATAAAACTCCTTTATGATTGGAGCTAATCTTCTGATCTAATTTCAGAGTTATCAATAAAGGTTCCCAACATAAGACGATAGTAAGAGGTCAGCAGGCTGGCTTGGGTTTTCCAAATGTAATTATTTCAGTTTTCTTTTTGTTAAATGTAGAAAGTTCAGCACCATCTGGTCTTTAAATCCTTCAGGCAATGTAGCCGTTCTCTAACAGTCACCTTTCTGCTTTTAAAGGAACATAAATCTGCACTAGGGATCGACCGATACAGATATTTTAGGGCCGATACCGATATTTTCCCATCAGCTTCAGCTGATGGCTGATACAACCTGCTGATATTTGGGGCCAATACTGCATTTGACCCCAAAATTAATATTATGAAGGACACAATGAAAACCAATTCTGAAAAAAAAAATTTTAAGATAAAAAAAAAAGAAACAAAACACTTAGAATAAGTATATAAAAGAGAAACAGTACACTTGTAAACAAATATTAAATAGAAAAATTAAACTTGTTATGAATATATAAAAAATGCTGCCTGTATAGATGCCTGTCTGTAAATTATGCCATAGGGGGGAAACGTATTGGCCGCTGCCAGCAAAAAAGCAAATATCGGCCTAAAATATCAGCTGGACGATGTATCGGTCTATCCCTAATCTGCACTTCATCTGCAGATTAGGGATAAAAGCAGTGAAGCCTAAAGCCGTGCTTTCTAAATGTAGAAACAGAAACAACTTATAGAAAACCGAAGCGGACCTAAAATGGACCCCTGTGGTACTCCACCATGACAAAGATTAACAGAAACCAGCTTAAAATGGTGGCTCGTGTGACTAACCGAGGTAATGTTGGTGTTACAGCCTTCGTTGTCCGACCCTCTCCGCCGCAGAGAGACCAGACACAGTGAAGCCATTCACAAAAGGAAGAGTAAACTTCAAGGAGCTCCTTCCTCATTCGTCCGTTCCTCCACACAGCTATAAGGCTTATCAGCTCTACACGCTGTACCGAGGCAAGGACGGCAAGATCATGCAGGTAAAAACACAAAATCCCGTTCATCATTCACTTCTCATCCTGATGCAGATACAGCCTCTCACATCCGCCTCTGCAGCCGGGGGGGGGTTGGAGGAAACTGGAACATCCGCCCTGGTGCAGCCAGTATAACCTTCTGGTTGTGTTGCAGGCTCCTATAAACGGCTGCCGCTGCGAACCGCTCATCAATAAACTTGAAAACCAGCTGGAGGCCACCAAGGAGGAGATGAAGACTGAGATCCACACTGTCCAAGACCTGATGAACAACAAGATGGGCCAGCTGGACCGCAAGAACAAACACCAGGTAACGTGCACGCTGCAGGTCCTTGCATGTTACTGCAGCTGCCTCAGAAGGAGGGATGCAGATTATCCGAATCATCCTCTCTCCATTGTTTTACGTTGTTTAGAAACATATCTGATGAATTTGACCTTAAAGCCTCTGAACTGCATAAAGAAGTAGAAGATGCTGTTTTTGTTGAGATGGCATCAGTTTGAAACAACTTTAAGCCTTCACAGATTCAGAGACCACACACTTGATGATTACATAAGACAAATCGCAAAAGATTTGCGATTCTGGGGCCTCATTTATAAAACCTTGCATAGGAAAGCAGACTGCCGGCAGCGGATGTAGGTAAAACAAGAACTGCTCCACACAAAACCTTTACGATTTATAAGAGTCCGTCGCACATCCTACGCCTGTTTCCGTTAACAAATCAGAATCCAGAACTGATCTATTGATCGCATTTGCGACTAAATTGTAATTTAATTAGCGCAATTTTGTAATCGCGCGGTCATGCGATTTTCCCACATTATCAGGTCACGTGAAGTAAGCAGCACAGGCTGCCCTGCTGGAGAACACGTATTCAGAATCAGCTCCCTGAAGTTACAGAGCAATGACATCAGCCTCAGAACCGGTTACTGAAAGTGACACTGCAGATATCTTAGTTCCACAGAAAAACAGCTCATCAGCTGTGCGGGACCATTTTGGTTTCCGGAAAAGTGACAAAGAACAGCTTTGGGTATTGTGCCGAACTTTCCTAGCAAACATTGCTACTTCACGTTGCAACACAACAAACTTGTTTGCACATTTAAAACATCATCACAGAGTAGGGCTGTCCAATATACTGATATGATATCACGATATGATATTTGCATGACAGAGAGAGATGATATTTACACATATCGTTATATCGCTGTATTAGTTGTGCAGATTTTTTTGCTTTATTTTTTCGTAATGACACGGCTGCACTTCAACTGACTACAGAGGGGTCACCCAATTATTTATTAAGGGTGGGAAAAAATATTGATACACTGAAATATTGCAATATTTTCAAATGCAGTTACCATATCTATATTTAAAAACGTGGTATCGATCTATTTTACGAATGAAATCTCACGAGATATCATCATTTTGTTATGAAATTTCATGAAATTTCACGAAATAGACATGAGATGAGCGATTTTCGGGGAATTTGTTGCTTTGTTACAGCCGTGAACACACACACACACACACAACACACATACAACACACACACTACACGATTTCTAGTCGCAGATATTAAACATGTTCATTTTCTACCATCTCACCTTCTGAGTGGATTGGACCAGACAGAATCACTCTTACCTCACCCCACACCCCAGGAAGATCGGACACGACGTCATTTACAAACCTCTAACAATCGGACCTTTACTGGTTTTGATCTTAAAGGGGAAGTTCAGGATTTTTGACATAGGGCCTCATTTACAAGTGAGCCAGAATGCTACTGATCACTGAAGACAGTTTCAACATATTTCATCCCCTTATTCTAGTTCCAGGTGGTCGCTGATGCTAATGCTAGTGGAAGTCAATAGGAATCTGCTAGCCTGTCATTAAAACCAATCTTATCCACTCCACAGAACATCCGAGGCAAATCAGCAAGCCTATCTGTGTAAATGCCATGTTGAACTAGTAAACTTGTGTTAAAAAAAAGTAAAACTAGGCTTGTATGACAAATTTTGCAAGACATAACTAGTTTCTTACCGCCTTTCTAGCTTTGTCAGTGTATTCCGGTTCATAGAGACATGGTGACAGTTAGTTTAATGAAAAAAAGTTAGAAATCATCTTCAAAATCTGACATATCCTCATGCCTTTCAGACGTGGCCGTATTTTAGACTTTATATTTGTGTAATCAGATTCCTTCATGCACATAGCAACAGATGACATTACTCTGCTGCCAAATACAGGAAGTAAAACTTTGTAAAGTTTCTCAGCAGCAACAATCAAAATGCAACGAAATGCAGGTTAGTTTTATTTCTAACATTATTCCATTAACATGGCATTTACACAGACAGTCTGAAGTTAGAAATGATTTGCCACGGATGTTCTGTGGAGTGGATAAGATTGGTTTTAATGACAGGGTAGCAATTTCCTATTGACTCACACTAGCATTAGCATCGGCGACCCACTGGAACTAGAATAATGGGATGAAATATGATGAAACTGTCTTCAGTGATCAGTAGTATTCTGGCTCACTAGAAAATGAGGCCCTATGTCAAAAATCCTGAACTTCCCCTTTAAGGGGAAAAAAGGAGAAAAATTGGCTTAATTTTCGTGTAGTGTGTACCCTCCTTTACTCCGTCTGGAAGTCTGTTTAAAGTTTTAGGTCTGTAGCAACCAAAGACAGACTGCAAAAAATAAAGAAAGAAACAAACTGTAAAACAAGTTGTTGCTTTGTTTATTGAACATAAACTGAGCCAGAATCCAGAATCCGTGTGTTTAAACCTGCATCCAGTCCAGGATCCAGAAGCTGAGAAGCTCCTTTATCTGCAGGAAGCGACAGACATGGTTTCATTGTTAAATAATGACGTGTTGTTATTCTGGGGTCGTATTTATTCATTTATATCCAGAGATGCACACAATGTGCTCTCACAGTCATGCAGATGGAAGCCTTGATGAGGTTGTTCCTGCACGTACAGTTCTCCTCAAAATTATTCATGTCCTCCAATTACAGATTGAAAAAAAATCAGCTGTCAGTGAAACAAGTTGAAATTGACAAAAGTAATAATAAATAAAATTCTATGAAAATCAAAACACTGATTTTGTATTGTGGTTCAACTGAAATATTAAAAACAAACACAAAAAATAAAAAAAAACAAGCATGATGGGGCTTCGAAGCCAAAATGTTGTTGAGCAACACTTTGAGGCAATCAGGTGTTTTCTGTAACGTCCAATCAGACGTCTGCACCTGCTGACAGGTATGTTGGCCACTGTTCTGGCAAGGCTCTAATGTATCTGAGACAGTTTTGTTTCTTTGTTTGTTTTTTAAATGGTTATTTTTAACTATACTCAAAAACAATATTTTTTCACTAAATTATAATTGTGTAGAGCTTTATTTATTATTTCTTTAGTTTCTTGTTATTTGCATTACTATTGTGAATTTAGTATTTTCTTTAATTGGAGGGTATGAATAATTTTAAGGACGACTGTACTTGGAGCATTGGGATGCAGACAAGAAGTAATACTCAGCAGCTTAGTGAGTTGGAAGTGAAACACTGATATGAAATGCAATGAATAACTGAACAGACTTTTCTATAGCGGAACTAAAAACCAGTCAGAGGTGTTTTTTATACAAACGAAAACTACCTGCACGTTGAGGTGGAAGCAGGTGTAAAAATAAGACGGCATGACTTGATGTTTGCCATCTTACGTGTGATCTGCCGGCCATCAGATGCGAGCTCTGGATAAGATGACAGTGGAGAGGGTGTCTGCAGAGAGGAGCGAGTGTCTGCAGAGGATTGAGCAGTGGGCCCTGCAGGAGCGACTGGAGGCTGAGAAGAGACAGGTAACGCCAATACCGGCTGGCTGCTGCTGCACTACACTACACATAAATAACACGCTGCTTATAGTTTGATACTGTATACTGCACACTGAACATGAAAATAAACGCATGCTGGAAATATTTCCCCACAGGTACACATAGAAACACACTACTACAGTACATTACTGAAATTTCATTGGCTGGACAGACCATGGATGAGTAAATTCAAATACAGTTGTGTGAAAGAGTGTTTGCCCCCTTCCTGATTTCTTATTTTTTTGCATGTTTGTCACACTTATATGTTTCAGATCATCAAACATATTTAAAGGGACTAGAGGCAGGAATTTTTAAAAAACAAACATGCATGTCCATTTTTTTAATAACAATGGGTGATGAAGCGCTAAAAAGAACATTTCCACCCACGTTTCTCTCCGTTGCCTTGAACAGGCTGTGTGCTGCAAAATGTGCTGCAACTCGGTGTCCGAATTTCCCGCGCTGCCCTGCGAGCGTGATGTCAAAGGACGCTACATCCACAGTTTTGATACAGGAAGAACATGGAACTGGTAAATTCAAACACTGTAAGCGATAGTTATGGATTCTTCTGCCGTCAGCAAACGATGCAGATCAACTGAAAGACACTAAAAATTGTAACTACGAAGAAAAAGGTTTGTAAACAACATTATAGCTTCAGTTTGTGCACGCTCCCGTGACAGACTGGCTCGTGACTGCAGTTACCTGAAGTGCCAGTCGCAAGTTTCGTTTCTTAATTTTGCCTCTAGTCCCTTTAAATGTGAGACAAAGATAACACAAATAAACACAAAATGCAGTTTTTAAAGGAAGATTTTTATTAGTAAGGGAGGAAAAAATCCAAACCTCCATGGTCCTGTGTAAAAAAGTAATTCCCTCCCCTGTTAAAACATAAGTTAAATGTGGTTTATCACATCTTTGGAAAGCTGAGTTTAATTTCTCTAGCCACACCCAGGCCTGATTACTGTCACACCTGTTCTCAATCAAGAAATCACTTTAATAGGACCTGCCTGATGAAGTGTAGTAGACCAAAAGATCCTCAAAAGCTAGACATCATGCTGCGATCCAAAGAAATTCAGGAAAAAAATCAGAAACAAAGTAATCGAGATCTATCGGTCTGTAAAAGGTTCCAAAGCCATTTCTAAAGCTTTGGGACTCCAGAGAACCACAGTGAGAACCATTATCCACAAATGGTGAAAACATGGAACAGTGGTGAACCTTCCCAGGAGTGGCCAACCGACCAAAATTACCACAAGAGCACAGTGACGACTCATCCAAGAGGTCACAAAAGATCCCAGAACAACATCCAAAGAACTGCAGGCCTCACTTGCCTCAATTAAGGTCAGTGTTCATGACTCCACCATCAGAAAGAGACTGGGGGGCAAAAATGGCTGCATGGCAGAGTTCCAAGACCAAAACCACTGCTGAGCAAAAAGAACATAAAGGCTCGTCTCAGTTTAGCCAGAAAGCATCTTGATGATCCCAAAGACTTTTGGGAAAATACTCTGTGAACTGATGAGACAAAAGTGGAACTTTCTGGAAGGTGTAGGTCCCATTACATCTGGCATTAAAGTAACACGGCATTTCAGAAAAGGAACATCATACCAACAGTAAAACATGGTGGTGGTGGTGTGATGGTCTGGGGCTGTTTTGCTGCTTCAGGACCTGGAAGACTTGCTGTGGTAAATGGAACCATGAATTCTGCTGTCTGCCAAAAATCCTGAAGGAGAATCTCCGGCCATCTGTTGGTGACCTCAAGCTGAAGCGCACTTGGGTTCTGCAGCAGAACAATGATCCAGAACACACCAGCAAGTCCACCTCTGAATGGCTTAAGAACAACAAAATGAAGACTTTGGAGTGGCCTTGTCAAAGTCCTCACCTGAATCCCATTGAGATGCTGTGGCATGACCTTAAAAAGGTGGTTTATGCTGGAAAAGCCTTCCAATGTGGCTGAATTACAACAATTCTGCAAAGATGAGTGGAACAAAATTCCTCCACAGCGCTGTAGAAGACTCACTGCCAGTTATCACAAACACTTGATTGCAGTTGTTGCTGCCAAGGGTGGAACAACCAGTTATTAGGTTTAGGGGGCAATCACCTTTTCACGTAGGGCCACGTGGGTTTGGATTTTTTTCCCCCTTAAAAATAAAAATCTAAACTGCATTTTGTGTTTACTCGTGTTATCTTTGTCACATTTGAATTTGTATGATGATATGAAACATTTAAGTGTGACTAACATGCAAAAAAGTCAGAAATCAGGAAGGGGGCGAACATTTTTTCGAACAACTGTACTTATTTTTTTAAATCGCCAGCCAAAAAAAATGCAAATTATTCAGTCGATTTTTTGTCCCAGGCTTACAATGTTATGTATAATAAAACACTTTTTCACACAACTGTATTAGATACTAATAAATAATATTCTGTCCCATCCATGTAATACTACTGCTCCACATTTAGGATTTATTTTATTCCATTTATTTCTCTTTAAACCATCCATTCTTCCATCCATCCATCCTGTAAGCCACCATACATCCATACAGTACATAAATCCTGTGAACCATCCATCCATCCTATAAACCATCCATCCATCTAACCTTCCATCCATCTTATAAACCATCCGTCCGTCCGTCCACCCACCCACCTTTCTTTCATCCATATACACCACTTATCCATCCACCCTATAAACCATCCATACTTCCATCCATCCTTCCTTCCTACTGTATAAACCATCCATCCTATAAACCATCCATCTTTCCATCCATACTTCCTATAAACCATCCATCCATCCTATAAACCATCCATCCATCTAACCTTCCATCCATCTTATAAACCATCCGTCCGTCCGTCCACCCACCCACCTTTCTTTCATCCATATACACCACTTATCCATCCACCCTATAAACCATCCATACTTCCATCCATCCTTCCTTCCTACTGTATAAACCATCCATCCTATAAACCATCCATCTTTCCATCCATACTTCCTATAAACCATCCATCCATCCTATAAACCATCCATCTTTCCATCCATACTTACTATAAACCATCCATCCATCCTATATACCATCCATCTTTCCATCCATACTTACTATAAACCATCCATCCATCTTATAAACCATTTATCCATCCATCAATCTGTCCAATAAACCATCCATCCATCCATTCTGTAAACCACCATCCATCATTCATCTTTCCTATAAACCATACATCTATCCATTCTTCCATCAATCCATCATCCAACCTTGCTTCCATCCATTTTATAAACCACCTATCCACCCACCCATCCATCCATCCTATAAACCATTCAATTTTCCATCCATCCTATAAACCATCCATCCATCCTATAAACCATTCAATTTTCCATCCATTCTATAAACCATCCATCCATCCTATAAACCAACCATCCATCCATCCACCCATCAGTCCATCATTCAGTCAGTCAGTCAGTCAGTCCCTACCTCCTTAAGCCCTATTCTCCTGGTAACTCATTCTGAGGTTTCCAGACACGTCTTTGTTTTGGCTCTGCGGTGCGAGGAAGAAGTGCTCTGTCAGTTACCTGTAGGGCTGGTCACGAGCATGCAGGCCATACAAACACGTCAGCAGCTCCGTTACTTCAGTTCAGAGCTTCATCAGCAATAATCTGGAACACATTTTTAATGAGCGCTGAGTGTGGTGCACGTTGGCAAACATGTTGTGTGGTTGTGTGTCCTTTAAGCAGGCGTCTCTAGTCAGTGACCTGAAGAGCTGGTGTTTGTCCAAACTGCAGAACATGGAGGTCCGCATGACCGGAGAGCCTGGCTCCACCAAGCTGCAGCGCTCCTCCTCTGTAGCTGAAGGTCTAAACCAGATCGGCAGGAGCGAGCGCACCGTGCTTCCTGCTGAACAGGGGTGCAGTCCCCAGTGCCCGGACCTCCACACCAACCCTGCACTCCTGGAATCTGGCCGAGAGGGGCCCACCGTGGGGGACGCCGAGACGGCCAGCCACTACTTTGTGGTTCATGTGGAAAGCTCTCCAGGTAAACATCAACATGTGACGTTCAGAGAGTCACAAGGAGCTCCACCTGCAGGACGGGGGGGCTAGGACCCCCACGCTAACTCAGTCTCTCTTCTACAGATGGTGATAAGGCTCATAAAGCAGAAGTTACCTCTCTAGCAGCAGCGAAGAGTCCACTATCCTCCGTCCAGGTGGTTCGGCCGAAGGAGCGTCCCGTGGTTTTTGCAGAGGCGCCGAGGAGGAAGACGGACCTGCAGGGCGTTGAGGGGAGCGGGGAAAGGCTCCCCAGGGCGAACAGCCTGTCTCCGTCCACAGAACGCCGCTGCACTAGCAGGACTGAGCTGGGCCTCAGAGACCGGGAGCGCAGCCGTGACAGATCGAGGCACCACAAGAAGCACGCCCAGACCAGGACTAAGTCCAAAGGGGCTGCAGCGGTCAGGACTTTGGAGGTTTTTGGAGACCAGCCCAGCGGACCCTCCTTCGCTCAGGAGAGGGACAACATGCACGCTATGGAAGTGACTCAGTACTTCTTCGAGGCGGTGTCGACGCAGATGGAGCGCTGGTACGAGAGGAAGGTGCAGGAGGCGCACTGGCAGGCCAATCAGAGGGCTCAGGCCGATAAAGCCGCTCTGATCGAGAGGATCGCTCACTTAGAGGACGAGCTGCGCACGCTGAGGACGCACCAGCACGATGACTGCTAACACGCCTCACCTGGCCTGCAGATAAACACATGAAAACACTGCATACACACACACAAGATCACAGGACATCTGCAGGAGGCACAACCCCAGTTCCACAAACATGCAGACGCTGAGAAAATGATGAAAAATTATTCAATGATTTGGTCTCCTCATTTCCCAGACGTTTACAGACAATTGTTAAAGGAAGAGGAGAAGCTACATGATGGTCAACATCTCCCTGGAACTACTTTTTACAGACGTGTTACTACACGATGGTAAACATCACCCTGGAACTACTTTTTACAGACGTGTTACTACACGATGGTAAACATCACCCTGGAACTACTTTTTACAGACATGTTTCTGCATCAGAAACCAGCTCATCTTTTCCATGAGATAATAAAAATGTCTCCACTTCATCATGTTTACGTTCTAATGGAAATAAAATCTGCTGATGCGATTCTGTTTATCTGCACTTCACACAGAGCCCTGACTGTTTATGGAACTGGGGTTGTACATCTTTATTTCCGGTGTTTGGTGTAACAGCTGCTTTTATTAGCATCCTGTTGGTTGCCATGGCAACACCAGTCTATAATATTACCGTGTGTTGGTTTTAAAGGGCAGCTGGAACACAGGCTGTGATGTAAAGATGTCCGGAAGGTTCCACGGAGAACATGACACCGAGGTGCATCTGAGCTCATGCAGACTGTTCTTCATCTACGTAGCACCGCATGTTTCATCCTCATCCTCAGTGATGTCCGCTGTGGATTTTCTGTCTGATGAGGGAATTGTAGCAAAATAAGCTTTGTGTTAACGTTTCCACGCTGGAGTCGGCCTGGCTGAAGAGAAACTAACCACCACGTATTTATGTGAATGTAGACTGACACTGCATGAAATCCTTCGGGGACTTTAGAGGGTCTCAGTAGCTGCTTATGTTCTATAGCGTAGATGATGCTAACAGTAATTAGACTTAATGCTGTTTGAGACTAAAGGAGCATTTAAGATGCTCGCTGAACACGAGACATTCCTTTGATCACTGAACTGGCTTTAGAGGACCAGGGACCTCATGTACAAAGAGTTGCATTGATTTCCTACTGAAACCCGGCGTACGATCAAATCCTGAAAACGTCATACACGCAAAAGTTTTCAGATGTACGAACGCATGGATCCAAGTACTTTAACTTTGTACATCCCAATCAACGTGGAATTAAGCGCACATGTTGGAGTACCTGACGCCTCCCTGTCCACACCCCCAAGATAAACATGCAAATGACATTTAAATGAGATCTGCACCGGAGATTCTCCTCTCTGCACATCAGAAAGACAAAATATAAGTATGACAGTGAATGAAAATAAAAAAATCACGGAGAACGAACTTGAGGCAGCTTGTTTAAGTATAAATGCGCAAAAATGTGAACTTTAGCACGCTGTTGTCCGGCATCACACCCCGACAGAAAAGTGAATGGGAGAGTGTGTGACAACGATGTTGGGTCAGAGTCGCGCACACAAGCCGAAATAAGAAGTGGTCCGACTACAAGTTGGATGTTAATCGGAGGACGGCTGCATGTGACGGCTTTTCTTCTTTTAGGGTGGTGGGAGTTCACGTGGGTGACTGGTTTTTCTCAAGGTAAATAAATATATATTTTTGAAACGTGTGTTTAAACAGTCCCTCTCACAGTCCGATGTTACTGGAAATACTGTATAACAGCCAGCCAGTTAACAATCAGTAAATTTTTTCCCCTCTGCATTCCTTTTTCTTCATATACCACCCCATTCGAAATCTTTCTCCAGATAAAGCAGCTGGTGGAGAGGAGCCTATGTTTTTCACTACTTTGCGCTTTCATATTCACATAATAGAGCGGAGGGGGTGAAATTTTTATGAGGGGGTGTGTTTATGTGTCTGATGAGATCACACAGCTGGGGAGTGGGTGTGTTCACATTTATTTCTTATAACAGATTCAAGCAACGCCTCCGTGCGCCAAAGTTCTCGACAGTTGTAGAAACGTTCGTACGCTAGCCATGAAGTTGATGTAAAGCACCGCACATTTCCACGGTAATCCCTTTCCTGATACATCTCAACTTTACCGTGAAAATGATCGTGCGCATGTCTGTTTTTGTGCGTACGAACCCTTTGTACATGAGGCCCCAGGTGTGGAGGCTACAGTACAAGCAAGTCAGCAGCCATCATAGCCCGTCCCACCACCAGGTGACCTGGTGGGTCACCCAGGAGGCCCAGCAGGCCCAGACCTGGAACTGACCACTTTGAAATCAAACATTAATATAAAAATAGCTCAAACTAATGAACCAATAAATTATGTTAAATAGATATTTTAACAATTCTATAAATTCATGTATAAAATGTGACAAATTTCTAACATGGTTCTTAACTGTTTTCATTGGGGGAAAAACTTTTAGTATTTGGCTGTATTTATTTCATTAGAATTTTTTATATTTTACTTTTTTCTCTTCCATTTTTTTATCCGTGAATAATGTCCGTTCATGCTGGGGGAAATGAAGAAAGGAAGAAAGTGCAACACTGGAAATAAATATTGTTTATGAATTTAAAAGTGTGAATGTTAGATGAAAATAAAACAAATTTGTGGACAAGAAAATATAATGCAGAAAATAACAGAAAAAATAAGAAAACTAAAATACTAAAAATTAAATAGCAAAGTACTTTTTTACAGTTCAATTAAACTTCTCATAAATTAATAGAAATGGATTTTTTTGTAGAATTTCTTGGTATAATTAGTTTGAGCCATTTCCATGTTTGTGTAAGGCTTGTTGGTGTGGAGCGATGTGATGCATTCACAGCCCACTGGGTGGATCAGGAACAGCTGATCTGGTTTGGTAAGTACCAGCATGTCTGTTCCCAGTTTGCTGATGGACAAACTCCCTCCTGAGATTTCCAGCTGAATCTGTTGCATGAAGAAAATGTTTCAGTATTACCGTCTGCTCTTCTAGTCTGGTAGTTTTCCACTGGTAGGAATAATGCACTGTGATGATGATGATGCCAGAAAACATATTTTGTATTAAAAAAGAAGCTTTTCAATGCATCTCTGGTGTCATTTTTTAATTTCTATGTACACGCAGACAAGTGGGCCTCACACGGGGCACCACTTCCCACGATGCCCTCAGGTGTCCACTTCCTGTCCAGTCAGAGTCCCGTCGCATGTCTGACAGGCGTCTTGTCTTCAAGGTTGTCTCTGTCCTCTCAGAACTCAGTAGTCCACATTTAGGAATAATCCCAGATAGTCCTGAGAGAGTTGGAGCATCACCTTTTGGCCAATGTCAGCGTTTTCTGCAGCGTCTCCAGGTGGTTGTTGTAGGGTTGCCACCCGTCCCGTAAAATACGGAATCGTCCTTTAATTGACGACAAAACGTTGCGTCCCGGGGACGCCATTTGTTCCGTATTTCCATAATTGTCAAATACACATGTCTGTCACACATATAAACATTAAATTTAGTAATAATGAGCTGAGTGGGAACAGACCCGTCCTTGGGTGGACAGCGTCAGTGGAGATGATGAGAGAAACTGTTAAATACGTATGTGGGTGAGTGTTTTCAGTGGCGCGCGGTGGACTGTCTGACATCAGACATCATCACGCATCAGAAAAGCAACACAGACACGTGAGAACCGCGAAGACGACCTAAACGTGAGCGTCCCATCTTCATCTCCTCATCTCCTGAGACTGAATCAGTCATGACAGAACAGGATCAGTTTTTATCTGGTTGTGTTTTTGCCAGAAGATGTCAGAGGGAAAGTTTAGGAGAAGGTGGTTTGGTTAGTTTATTGATTGTTTAGGATGTTGACTTTTTAAATTTGAATGAATGATCATTTATACAGAAACCATTATTAGTAGCAGCCAATATAAATGTTATATGGTTATTTAAACAATAAATCACAGTAATGGATTAACATTTGATAGATAAATTAATATAAATTAAATTAATATTGTTTCATTCATATATATATATATATATATATATATATATATATATATATATATATATATATATATATATGTGTGTGTATGTGTGTGTTTATGTATAGCCTATATGCATTCAATATATTTAGTACATAACCAAAACTTGTAGAGCTTTCTGTTTATTCTGTGTCAAAATGTTGATTTTGAGGAACACAGTGTTCAGTTTTCACAACACAAATTCTTTTCTTGGTGTGGTTTATCTGTCTGGATGACCTGACTTTTTTTCAAGTCATAAGAGGCAGCAAAAGAAATAAGTTTAATTAATCTGTCATCCCACTCTAGGTTACAGTTGAGGTGACACAGGTGTACCACAGATTCGGACACATCAGATCTGTCTACAACAGATCACTTTAACACTTACATTCAGTTCTTCATGTATTTACTAGGCTTATATTTTAAGTTAATTGTTGCACACTCCACACAAACAGATCTCCTTTGGCTGCTGGTGCTGCCATGTGATACGTGCATGACAGCTTCTCATTAATTAGGTTTTATTGATAATGCAATAACTAAGTTTTGTGCTTATGGCACATTGTTATATATTTTTCCTCATTTTATTTTAAATAGGGATGGATGTAATTACAGCATTTGTAGACTAAATAACAGCACTTTCTATGCAACAGTGTTGCTTAAACAATGTGTTCATTGCAGCATTTCAAGCTTTAAGTGCCACCAATTGTTTTATTGATCACTCCTTTTCTAAAAACACTGGTGCAAAATAAAGCATACCACTGCTGGGGAGCACCATACGAGTATCGGCCCGTGGTGGTCGTGGCCCCGATGAGCTGTGGTAGGTGTCCCTTATTTTTTTTTTTCTGAAAGGTGGCAACCCTAGGTTGTTGGCTTGCATGATCATCATGCGGATGGCGTCCTGAGAGTGAAAACAGGAGACGACAGCGATAAATTCAACAGCTCTACTTTGACCTTTGCAACAGAAGGAATAAGATCTACAAACAGTTTTCACAGGTTAGCATCAGAGAAGCAGAGAAAGTCTTCACTCAACAGAGTTTCAACCATGCTGCTGAGAACACGACTCTGTCCGGCAGAACTGAAGAGACCAGATTCATGTTTAGGTAGACGGCCGAGAAACACCCACACTGGTCCTGCAGAGACCTGTACCTGGGTGGACAGCAACAAGACTGTGGAAATATAATGAAACTGTGTCACAGCTCATCTTTAACTCGTACGGCTGTGGCAGGGGCAAGGGGTGGCCATGAACAAAAATCTGGCCACCTCTGCAAAAAACATTTTTTTCATTTATATCAATTTTTATATACAGTACTATTAACACGGTGCTGCATGCTTTGCTTATATTTGAATGTCAAAATCTTTATAGACTAATCTGACGAGCGGTTTGTGTGTTGCGCCATCTTACGGTGCCGCCATTGCAACAGGGACGAGTCCCAATTACCTCCCATCTGCCAACATGGAAAGCAGCGTTAATATCTGGATTTACAACATTGGACAGTCATCTAAAGTAATGATAATGATAGGTAGGTTATCCAGAGATCTCTAAAGTATTCTGACTTTTTTTTCTTTCTTTTTTTTTTTTACATCTGAGCATTAATTTAAACTATTATTCATCTTTAGAAACTGGCTTTAATGACAAGCCACACTGGAATAACACAGAAATCTTGTGATTAGTTTTTTAAAACTTAATTAAAAAAAATTGAAAGGCATAAAAAGAGGAACGGACAAGAAAAAAATAAAAAGAGAATTCAAGGAGTAAACTCTTTCAAAGGTTGTTACTTTTCTGTTTTGACATATACTGTATTTGACTTTTGGTATTGTTTAAGGGCTGCAGCTACAGACCAGGAAGTCTTCACATGTCCTGCAGATGAAACTAAAGGCTTCACCCAACAGGACACCATCATCCTGATCCGTTTGTGTTTGCAACTGAATAAATTTTATTTTCTGGTCATAATCTGGTCCTGATCAGAGCAAATAATGTTTTATTTCACAACATCTCCCAGATTAGTCATTAACTCGTAGCAACAACACAACTGTCTCTGTTAGCATTGGCTAGCATAACAGCTAATGCAGTGCATCATTTTTGGGAGCATATACAGTTGTGTGAAAAAGTGTTTGCCCCCTTCTTGATTTCTTTCTTTTTTGCATGTTAGTCACATTTAAATGTTTCAGATCATCAAACAAATTTAAATGTGAGACAAAGATAACACAAACAGAAAATGCAGTTTTTAGTGAAGATTTATATTTTTAAGGGGAAAAAAAATCCAAACCCACATGGCCCTGTGTAAAAAAAAGTGATTGCCCCCTAAACCTAATAACTGGTTGTTCCACCCTTTGCAGCAACAACTGCAATCAAGCGTTTGTGATAACTGGCAGTGAGTCTTCTACAGATCTGTGGAGGAATTTTGTTCCACTCATCTTTGCAGAATTGTTGTAATTCAGCCACATTGGAGGCTTTGCCAGCATGAACCGCCTTTTTAAGGTCATGCCACAGCATCTCAATGGGATTCAGGTGGGGACTTTGACTGGGCCACTCCAAAGTCTTCATTTTGTTGTTCTTAAGCCATTCAGAGGTGGACTTGCTGGTGTGTTCTGGATCATTGTTCTGCTGCAGAACCCAAGTGCGCTTCAGCTTTAGGTCACCAACAGATGGCCGGACATTCTCCTTCAGGATTTTTTGGTAGAAGCAGAATTCATGGTTCCATTTACCACAGCAAGTCTTCCAAGTCCTGAAGCAGCAAAACAGCCCCAGACCATCACACTACCACCACCATATTTTACTGTCGGTACGATGTTCCTTTTCTGAAATGCCGTGTTACTTTTATGCCAGATGTAATGGGACCTACACCTTCCAAAAAGTTTAACTTTTATCTCGTCAGTCCACAGAGTATTTTCCCAAAAGTCTTGGGGATCATCAAGATGCTTTCTGGCTAAACTGAGACGAGCCTTTATGTTCTTTTTGCTCAGCAGTGGTTTTGGTCTTGGAACTCTGCAATGCAGCCATTTTGCCCCCCAGTCTCTTTCTGATGGTGGAGTCATGAACACTGACCTTCATTGAGGCAAGTGAGGCCTGCAGTTCTTTGGATGTTGTTCTGGGGTCTTTTGTGACCTCTTGGATGAGTCGTCGCTGTGCTCTTGGGGTAATGTTGGTCGGTCGGCCCCTCCTGGGAAGGTTCACCACTGTTCCATGTTTTCACCATTTGTGGGTAATGGCTCTCACTGTGGTTCTCTGGAGTCCCAAAGCTTTAGAAATGGCTTTGGAACCTTTTCCAGACTGACTTTGTTTCTAATTTTTTTCCTGAATATCTTTGGATCACAGCCTGATGTCTGGCTTTTGAGGATCTTTTGGTCTACTTAACTTTGTCAGGCAGGTCCTATTTAAGTGATTTCTTGATTGAGAACAGGTGTGGCAGTAATCAGGCCTCGGTGTGGCTAGAGAAATTAAACTCAGCTTTCCAAAGATGTAATAAACCACATTTAATCTATGTTTTAACAGGGGGGGGGCAATCACTTTTTCACACGGGGCCATGGAGGTTTGGAAGTTTGGACCATCGCGCGTTGGTCTCGTTCACAAAACAATAAAGTTCATTGAAAAAAAAAATTCACAACAGCAATGGCGTCGGTGAGCGACTGCTTTCAACTGTGTAGAAAACTTTAGCGTTTGCCTCTTAAATCCTCAGCCATCTCTACCTTTCTGCTCTTTCTTTGTTGATTTCCAGCGACACGCAGTGAGTCTTTATTTGCACATGCGCTGTGTCTTGTTCTAGGTTTGGAGTGTCACACTCCATCATAGTGCTACCCACAGCCTTGTATGATGTGCTACAGCAGTTTCATGGGGATCATGAAACCTTTCCCCGGATTTCTGCTATCGGTTTCAAACCTAAACTGGCTTCAGCTCCATGTGCACTAGGCCTACATCAGCACCTAGTTAGCCAGGCCCTCATTAGGCACCACACCATCTCAGTTTAATTTTTTCACATTACAAGCAAAAATATTCTGCCTATAGAGCAAATGAAATTTTCTTGATAAGATTTCTTGAAATAATATGCATTTGTCTTAAAACAAGTTCCTAGATCTCACTGAAATGTTTCTCTTTAGGTGATTGTCTTATTTTGAGTGTGATGAGATATTTTGACAAGAAATTAGAAAAATTACTTGGTAAGATTTGAGTTTTTGCAGTGTATTGTTGAAATTAAGGAATTTTGCTGCAGCTTATATAGAAGCCCATTCATTCTGCCCACTCCACTGCCATTATATGGATATACATGGGTCTATGACTCATCTAAATAGCGTCCAAAGGAGTCAGAGTGATGCAGAAATGTTACTGGTGAGTAAATGCTCATGTAAATTCCTAAAAAGAGGTCCAGGTTGAAAGAAACAAAAGTTATCCTTTACAGTTTTTTTTTCAATTGCTTACACACAAAACATATATCACACTATTTCTAAACTTATTCACTCAAACCTCACAACTTCACCTCAAATCAGCAAAACCATAAACACATTTTCAGCCTTGACACAGTTTTCAATGTGGCTATTCATTTTTTGCAAATAACTAGACACAATGTTCTACCTAACACAATAAAATCTACAAGGAAGAAACTTGATTTCCCATTTTAAACACAACCATTTAAAATGCCACACTTATTCATCAGTGCCTTAGACTCTGTCCTTTCAGGTGTAAACAATGACTGCTTTACTGAACACCAACCAATCCCTCCTTGACAAAGGCCAATATATAAGTCAAAGATCAATCAATCTGTAAAAAAGAGGAAAAATTGAGGCACTCTGGACTTGCTGATAGGTGTTTTAATTACATCAATGCAGCTACGTGTTTGGGCCTTACAGCCTTCATCAGGGTTCAATCAATCTGTCTTGAACAATGGATAACAGCAGTGCCGAGAGAGCTTTGCTTTAGCCTACTCTATATGTGATGAGTGTACTTTCCTTTGATTTTTCTATTGCAGTACTATACAATACTGCATCCACGGCAGCAACAGATTTATTCAGGAAATAAAATACCTGAGGTTGAACCTGAGAGCAGTGGGCTGCTATTTAAAGCGCCCAGGGAGCAGTTGGTGGGGGCCAAGGACCTTGCTCAAGGGTCCACAGTGGTTGAGCAATGCTTCAGCTCCTTCCAAAGATGCTCAATAGGATTTAGGTCCAAGCTCATGACGGCCACTTCACAAAAGTCCAGTGTTTTCCTCTCAGACATTCTTGCTTGTTTTTATGTGTTTTGGGTCATTATCTCGTGGCATGACCCATGACCTGCAGCTGACCAATGTCTGACTTTCAGTCGTCAATTTTCATCATTATTATTATTTCCAACCACAATCAAAAATCATTATTTTATTTCATTAAATTATTTTTATTTATTTATTATTGGTTTCTATAGTTTCCCATTATTTGAGTTACTCTTGTAGCCTTTCCTTTAATTGGAGGGTAGGAATAATTTTGTGTGCCTGCTTCCAGCTGTAGTAACAACATTTAGACAAAAGGTGGCGCCCCAGCGTTGCAAACAAACCCAAACCTCGCCGGCATCCATCACCTCACTGGGAGACTGGTCGGGAACACACACAAAAAAAAAGCCACAATATCATAATTTTTCTAAAAGTAGACCAATAACAAGTCTGAAAAAAAGTAGTATGCCAAAATAAATAAATAAAAATCTACATTTTTTTATTCGCTCTTCATAAATGAACTGTTAGTTACACTCAAAGAATAAATTATCCAAGTTTTCATCTCATGTTGGAAAAAAATCATTCAGAAGTTTGTTTTTGTTGCTCTTCAGCACTTTCCTCTTCACTGATTGGAGCGTTAGATAGCTAGATGTCAATAATGTTTTTTAATTTAAATACATAAGCAAAATTAAAAGAAATTAAGATTTATTTTGTGCTTTGTCTTCTGTTTGTCTTTTAGCTTCTGTGTCACATGATCATTGCAGCCAATCACATGTCATGATGATGCTGCTACTGTTAGTACGGTGAAACACTTTTGCAAGTTTAACAAAACACTTGTATAAGTGTGTTTTTAAAACTTGTATGAGTGGGTTTTATTTTTTTTTACTTGTATAAGTGTTTTGTTAAACTTGCTAAAGTGTTTCAGGTAAATGTATTAATGTTTTGCACTTTCCAGCCACCGTATTGTTAGTGATGAGGATAATTATTTTTCAGTGCTTGCACATTATGTTTTGGCAAACATATATCACTATTACATTTTATATTTGAACGTTTTCCGCCAAACAAATTTAAATGACTTAACTTGTTTAAAACCTATTTTAATAAAAGAAGTTTTTAATCTTCTCTTTTTTTTAAATCATTTACTCATCAAAATAATTTATTGTTGTTTTATAAGCATTTCTTTCCAGTACTTCTGTTCTCAGGTTTTACTTATATTTATTAATGTCCTTGCATTCAAGATATTAATGCAAACTGTACAATCATGCGATTTTACTTTTAAAAAAGGACAAAAAGTATTGGTATCGATACCTGAAAAAGTACCATAAACTACTGGTATTTTATTGACTGGCACATTTTTGGTATCGCCCATCCCTAGTCAGAGGTCATGGGACAGGTCCACATCTTCCAGCTCTGAATAAAGAACAAGTCTTCCAAACAGGACAAAGACCTCATTTAATTAAAGTCCCAGCCAATCAGCATCTGCTTTCACACACACACACACACACACACACAAACGGAAACAGTGCACATTTTCAGACGGAAGTGCAGTTGCAGTCATGATGATCTGGTGAGGTTCTAGTCTTTGCTGGGACAGGAGCAGGTGGTTTAGGACTCGGGGGGTCATTATAAACCCTCTTGGTCCCAGTCTGTGTCCAGAACATCGTTGCAGGACTCGGGGGAGGTGAACAGACCCAGTCCTGGTGGGCGAGTCCCGGAACCGTCGCTGGCTGGGCCGAGACGGAAACACTTCCTCTTCTTCAGACTGACCAGACCGTCGTCCACCATGAAGACAGCAGGAGGACGACAGAGGTCCGTCTGTCTGTCTCCGGCAGCTGCTGGGGTTTTCACCTCCTCCATGTCCTCTGCAGGTCTCGTCCTCCGTCCTCTGGAGGAGCCGTCTGTGCTCTGAGCTGAGGATGCGTCGGGGGAGAAGGAGAACCTGGACAGCCTGGTGGCAGCAGAGGAGCCCACGGCCGTGGTGGTCTGTGCTGATGTCGGCTTTCTGACGTTAGCCGAGTCCTCGGAGACGACAGCAGCCGCGTCTGTCCTCCCCGCAGCATCTCCACGTCCAACCCCGTCCTTTCTAACGGGACAGGCGTCTTGCAGCCTTCCTGATGGAGACGAGGAAGCGGCTTCAGGCCCGTTTTCTGTCTCATCTTTGTCTCTCCTTTTTCTCTTTCTTGGATGTGGAAGCGGGTCCAGGTCCGGCCGACTGAGCGGGTTCGGGTCTAGCTGAAAGACTGGTTTCTGTGGGTCCAGTCCTGGATTCACTCGTTTCTCTGCAGGACTGCTGATGCTGTGGATGGAAGGTCTCATCTTCTTTGGTTTGAAGATAAAACCCGACAGCTTTCCCTGAAGGTCTGTGTGTGCTTCCATCCTTTCCCTCCCCTCCTCTTCCTCCTCTTCCTCCCGTCTGCTGCCTCCATCCTGATCTACTGGAGTGTTTAGGTGGTAATCTGGAGCTGGATGTGGATCTCCTTCATCTCCACATTCTCCTCCTCCATCACGCTGCACCTGGACTCTCCGGTCTCTCGGGTTTCTGGAAACCTCATGAAACTCAGATCCAAATATCTCCGAACAGGTTTCATCTTTCCGTCCATCTTCTCTGTTTTTATTCTCTTCGAAGGTGGAAGTTTCCAGAAGATGTGGGGCATCTTCTGGAAACTTGGCAGAGTTTGCTCTCCTGTTCTGGTTGAACTGGGTGGAAGTAACTGGACTGGTGGGGAGGAAACCGTCCAGACGTCTGTCCTCGTAGACGCCGCCAGTCCCATCAGTGCTGATGTGGAGGCTTTGTGTTCTGTTTGAGTGTGAGGAGCTGAGCTGATGCTGATCCGGGTCCTCTGAGGAGCTCCTCCTCATCCTGGTGAGGAAGAGGAATCAGAAACATGAATGACCTCAGATGCTGAGACGAGGAGGATCTTTGAACAGAGACCATCCTGGAGACTCCACCGCTGCCTGAAGGACAGTTCCTCACCTGCTCAGTCGGTCCATCTCGTGCTGCAGCAGCAGAGGCAGGTCCAGTCCCTCCAGCAGAACCTGACACTGAGTCCGGTACTGCTGAACTGGGTCCGTAGGGAACGAGGTCAGTAACGTGTTCACGTTTCCCAGCAGAGCGCCGCCCTGGAGGAGGACACGGAGGAACAGAGGAGATCGACTGAGACGACACCAAAAGGACAGCATTCACAGGAAGACGGACTCTCTGAGAAGATCAACGGACCCACGCCGGGTCAGAACCTGCTGAAGCCTTCTAACCCCGCCAGAACCCCACCCGGTCCCTGGTACAGCCAACATGCTTCATGTCTGAGACGGGTGGAGATGGATGGAAACAGATTATGACAGGTGGAGGCAGAGGGAGATACAGATGAAAGCAGATAGTGACGGGTGGAGGCAGATGGAGGCGGGTGGAGGCAGAGAAAGATACGGATGAAAGAAGATGGAGGCGGGTGGAGGCAGAGGAAGATACGGATGAAAGTAGATGGAGGCAGAGGGAGACGGGTGGAAGCAGATGGAGACAGGTGGAGACAGATGGAGGCGGGTGGAGGCAGAGGGAGATACGGATGAAAAAAGATGGAGGCGGGTGGAGGCAGAGGGAGATAAGGATTGAAACAGATTGTGATGGGTGGAGGCAGAGGGAGACGGGTGGAGGCAAAGGGGAGATACGGATGGAAACAGATCGTGATGGGTGGAGGCAGAGGGAGACGGGTAGAGGCAGATGGAGACGGGTGGAAGCAGATGGAGACGGGTGGAGGCAGAGGGAGATATGGATGAAAGCAGATGGAGGCAGAGGGAGATGGGTAGAGGCAGATGGAGACGGGTGGAAGCAGATGGAGACGGGTGGAGGCAGAGGGAGATATGGATGAAAGCAGATGGAGGCAGAGGGAGATGGGTGGAGGCAGATGGAGACGGGTGGAAGCAGATGGAGACGGGTGGAAGCAGAGGGAGACGGGTGGAGGCAGGTCGAGACGGGTGGAGCAGACCGAAGCGGCCTGTCTACGCTCAGCTGCAGGCAGTCTGATGTTCTTACCTGCATGGAGCACTCCATTACAGAGACGGCGACCACTGCATCCTCTATGTTTACGGTCTCTCTGTACATGAGCCGGGCGTGGGCTGGAGGGTCAGAACAGAACCGAGTCAGTACCACAGTGGTTCTGGTGTCTGCTCACCATCACATTCAGCTGAGGGAAACATTTAGTGTGTCAGCCTTCCAACACCACAGACAGATTCACACTTCCTGGTCTGTTACCTGGGCATTGATCAATATATGTGATCAGACTGGAACCACAGCAGGAAGCTTTCAGAGAAACGACTACAAATACACAACTCAGGTGTTAAAGCTATAACACACGTCAGCCTCTCACACACGCCACATCCTAGTCATTTACTGTAACAGTAACTTTTTCCTTTCAATAATACAACCATGTGGCAACTCATCAATATCTCTATTGACAGGATATACCTTTTTAACACCTTCTTGATCCAGGAGTGTTAGCTGATACCAATACACACTTTTTTTTATGATCAGAAATAATGTGAAGAGTTTCAGTCAAGATTCAGAAACATAGTGAGTAACGGAGTTCCTCAGGGTTCTGTACTTGGACCAATACTCTTCAACTTTTACACGTTTCCCTTTGGTAGTACTGTGGTATCAGTTTTCATTTCTACACTGATGAAACTCAGACCATGAAGCGGAAACCAATCAGATGGTCATATTACAAAGATGTCTTGCTGTGAGGAAACGTCTGAAACCCTCCAGGCGCGAATTGAGGCAGTGTGGAGGTCAGAAGTAAACCGCAGCACAACCGCCACGCAGCGCACATGGACCTGTCGTGAATCGGCCATAAGGCTTTGAAGTCATCATAAACTTCATTAATGAGGATGAGGATTAAGTGTATTTTTAGTAGATTTGGTTCACTATTGAATCAAACTACCTTCAATCCCAAAATCAACTTTTCTCAAGGAGAAAATGCCAAAAATGGATTTTTCAGATATGACATGAATGATGATTTAGTTGTTTAGAAAATTAACAGGTAAACTTCACAAATAAATCTTTATGCACATTGATTATTTTATTTGTTTTATAACGATTTAGCAAACCCCTGAAATTATCGTGGGATCCGCAGTTCTGATAGGCTGGTAAAGGCCATCGTATACACAGTGTGGTATTTATTTATCGTCATCATTATTGTTGTCAAGGCAAATGCCAGAAATTGTTGCCTCCAGGTATCAGACCCTCTGTGGAAGCAGCTCCCAGTTTGGCTGAAACCAGCATGACGCTGGCAGTCTAACCTTCAGCCAGGCGGCTCAGACTCTCCAGCATGCGGATGGTTGTTCGGGCAGCACTGCGAGCGTCGCTCTGCCGCTGCAGCTGGTAGTACCGGGTCAGGATGCGGTTGGCGGGTTCAGAAACCTGCGGCTGCAGCTGCTTTATGACACTGAAGTAAGCCTTCATCTTCTCCATGGACCACAGGGCAGAAGACTCAGCAGGAAGTCCTGCAAGAAACACATTTAAATCACATCTTTATGAATTTGTGTTTAACTTGCCTGTGTGTGTGAATCTGACTTTTAGAGCACACTAACATTAAGTCAAACTTTATTTATACAGCAGTTTCATGCCGTGAAACACAACAAGGTAGCCTTTTTTACATGAAACTCTAAAACAGAAGATAAATGATGAAAGCCCCCCCCACCCCACCCCACCTCTGTCTTCTAGAATGAAGGAGGAGATGATGCGGTCCCATTCTGGATTTTTGGTATCCAGCAGAACCAGAACCAGGTCGAACCGGCTCAGCAGAGGGCTGGCCAGAGCCACGTTGACAGAAAGAGGCTCGTTGGAGTCGTACCGGCCTTTGGGGTTAGTAGCTGCCAGGATGCTGGTTCTGGTGTTCAGCTTACACACCATCCTGCAGAGACCAGAACACAGACAGGGACCCAGATCAGGTCCAGGTTCAGACCATTTTTTCTAATGGATTTCTATTGTTTCCTGCACAAATCTACAGGACTTCTACTGATGGTTCCCACAGACGTTTTAATGGTTCCTACAGCTGTTTCTGTACCAGTCTAATGGTCAATAACAGTGGTCATTACAGGATGTAGCGGTCTAATGGTTCCCAATGGTTTTTACATTCTAATGAAACCATTATGATCTTAATGGTTTCTTCTAATTGTTCCTAATGGCTAAACATACTAATGGGACCAGTAGCTTCCTAATGGTTTTACATCCTAACGGGACCAGTAGCTTCCAAATGGTTTTACATCCTAATGGGACCAGTAGCTTCCTAATGGTTTTACATCCTAATGGGACCAGTAGCTTTATTTATATAGCACATTTTTAAAAGGTCAATGGCCAATCAAAGTGCTTTACAGAATTAAAGTCAACAATGAATAAAAGCAACACAATAGAGGCAACAAAATAAAAACAGTAAAAAAAAAATAAAACAGCTAAAGGTAAAATAAAAGTATAAAAGTGGAGAGGTGACTGTTTAGTCAAAGGCCAGGGTAAACAAGGGGGTGTTAAGGCGAGTTTTAAAAAATGGAAAGGCTGCTGACAGAGCGCCTGGCCAGTGCGTACATACGGGGATTTACAATACTCCAAGCGTAATGTAAAAGGCGCATGGTCAACTTTTTCCAGATCAGCCCTTTTTAGATAAGGGCGCACACACACACACACACACACACACACACACACACACACACACACACACACACACACACACACACACACACACACACACACACACACACACACACACACACACACACACACACACACACACACACACACACACACACACACACACACACACACACACACACACACACACACACACAGTTTTCATTCCTCGTGGGGTTTTTCCATTGACATAATGCATTCCCTAGCCCCTTACCCTAAACATACCACCCTTAACTGTTTAAATAAACCTAACCCTTTTTGGACCCGGAAACAAAAAATTTTTTAAATTTTATTCTATAAAAAATATTCTTCCCCATAAAAGGGGGGAACCCCCCCGGGGGGGGGGAGATGTCCCCACGAGAGCAAGACGTCCCCACAGTGATGGTAAAAATCCAGAACATGGTCCCCTCAGTGTTGCAATTACGCGTCCACACACACCCACACCCACACCCACACTCCGACTGGTGGGTGTGTTCTTGTCGTACCCAGCTTTGGCCACACTGATGGACTGCTGCTCCATGGCCTCATGGATGCTGATGCGGTCGTGTTCCTTGATGCTGTTGAATTCATCGATGCAGCACAAACCACCATCGGACAGAACCAGGGCTCCAGCCTCCAGATGCCATTCACCTCCATCCTTCACTGCAGCAACCGTCAGGCCTGCAAACACAACCAGAAATCTACAATGAAACCGGTTTCTGACTGAGGAAAACCTTCTGATCGCTGTGGAGGTCCTACCTGCACTAGTTGATCCAATCCCAGCTGTGAGAACGGATCGGGACACCACCTTGGCTGCATACTTCAGGAACTGAGACTTCCCGGTACCTGGATCTCCAACCAGCAGCATGTGACATTCACCTGGAGGAGACAGGTGACACAGGTGGTCTGAATAAAGGCTGAGGGAGAGAACCTCCATGACCCAGACCTGCTGGTGGGTTAAAAGGTTTAAAGACAACTGAAGAGGGTCCGACTGCCGTACCGTCAGCCATCAGAGTCAACACACTTTTACCCTCGTAAATACACTCCTGGAGACGTTGGTGGAAAACCCTGGAGATTAATCTGTTTTTAATAGCCAAGAGGCGTACCCCTGATCTTGGTTCCAGAAGAATCTGTTCTCTGCACCCCACCAGCCAGCACCATGGCCACGGCCAGTTTGATCACATACATGCCAAAAACCTGGGGGCACAGACTCGACAAGATCTGGTTCCTTCCTGGAGAAAGGAGAACATCAGACAGGTTGAAGTAAATGAAAGGTAAAGTGTTCGGACTGTTTTCTGACAGAACATGCGTACCAGCGAGAGGATTATGTCTGTAGCTGCTCCAGAAATCCTCAAACTCTCTCTGAACATCCTTGGAGAGCAGTGCAGCAGCAGCCTGCTGGTTGTTCACCTCCATGTTGTTGGCTTTGAGGACCAGCTCCACATCACAGCGAGCGCCGTCATTAAACGGCTTCCAGCGGAGACACATCACCCCGTAGACGGTCACGTCGTCTCCTGGGAACAGCAACAGGCCAGTCTGACTCAGATTGCTAGGAAACTACAGCAATTCTCTTTGTTCGGGAAACTGAAGAGTCAGATTAGTTCAGTCTGATCGGACCGAGGTCCAGCACACCTCCAACGCAGCTGGTACACGCCAAACCAACACCAAGAACCACAAGAGATGAACCCCAACTGTTGTTTTGTTATACTATATCAGGGATCACCAAATCCGGACTTCTTGGTCCAGTGTCCAGAAGGTTTTCAACATCTCCCTGCTCCAGCAAACCTGACTCAAATTAAAAGGACCCAACAGCCAATAAAGTTTTGCACAATGACTCATTGATTTGAGGGTGTTGGCACAAGAACACAATGAAAACCTTCAGGACACTGGCCCAAGAGGTCTGGATTTAGTGTACCCAGTCATATATTAATCCCATTTATGAAATACAGGCTCTGAATTGACCCCACCTCTAGATTAACCAGAGAGCACTGGGCTGCCATGGCTTAAATGCCTCAGTTTTAAACAGAAAGTCCCACCCCTAGTAAAAATACTAGGGGTGGGACTTTAAAGCGGTAAAGTCCCACCCCTATTCACCTTATTCAGCCCCGCCCACTTTTTCCCAACAGAGGCACTTCCGCACTGGCTTAGCAGTTCCGGTGAAGCGTGTTCTCCATATTGTTCAATAGAAAACATATCTAAAGAATCGAAAACGTGATTGAAAGGCTCAAAAAAAACATGTCGAGTTCACACAGTTCTCATAACAGAGTGTGAAGATGACAATAACAGCAGTCCTGTTTCCCCGAAAACTGTTGGTAGCCTTCTAGATCTACCATCTGCTGAACGTGTTCGGTGGCTGTATTAACTCGGCCTTTCTTATGAAAATCCATCCAGGAAAGTTCCACCCAGCAGAACCATCCTTAATCAGCACATACTCAGCTTGACTCTTTCAGATCAGATGTAATCTGATGATTCTGGGCGATGCGGCGGCAGATATAACAGAACACAGTGAAAAACGCCGTCTGATTTTACTGAAAATAAAAAAATCATTTCAAGGGCATAAAAGTCGGCCATGATCTGTTGCATGAAGAACAAGAACATATTTTTCTGGAAGCTGGTGTCAGTCCAAGTCCAGCCAGCAACCTCTCACTTGGCCTGGGTGTTGGTACAAGCTAACGGAGCGTGGAGACACCGGGATACTCCGGTATCTCAGGGATGGGACGGTCCTGCAGCCACACAGCGGCCATATACAGCTGTGTGAAAAAGTTTTTGCCCCCTTCCTAATTTCTTACTTTTTTTTTCATGTTAGGCACACTTAATTGTTTCAGATCATCAAACAAATTTTAATGTGAGTCAAAGATAACACAAATAAACAGAAAATGCAGTTTTTGAATGAAGATTTTTATTAGTTATGGAGGGAAAAAATCCAAACCTCCATAGTCCTGTGTGAAAAAGTGATTGCCCCCTTTGTTAAAACATAAATTAACTTTGGTTTATCACATCTTTGGAAAGCTGATTTCAATTTCTCTATCCACACCCAGGTTGTATTACTGCCACACCTGTTCTCAATCAAGAAATCACTTAAATAGGACCTGCCTGATGAAGTTTAGTAGACCAAAAGATCCTCAAAATCTAGACATCATGTCACGATCCAAAAAAAAAAAAAATTCTGTAAAAAATGAGAAACAAAGTAAGTGAGATCCATCAATCTGGAAAAGCTTCCAAAGCCATTTCTAAAGCTTTGGGACTCCAGGGAACCACAGTGAGAACCATTATCCACAAATGATGAAAACATGAAACAGTGGTGAACCTTCCCAGGAGTGGCCAGCCGACCAAAATTACCCCAAGAGCACATCAACGACTCATCCAAGAGGTCACAAAAGACCCCAGAACAACATCCAAGAACTGCAGGCCTCACTTGCCTTAGTTAAGGTCAGTGTTCATGACTCCACCATAAGAAAGAGACTGGGTGAAAATGGCCTTCATGGTAGAGTTCAAAGACCAAAACCACTGCTGAGCAAAAAGAACATAAAGGCTCGTCTCAGTTTAGCCAGAAAGCATCTTGATGATCCCCAAGACTTTTGGGAAAATACTCTGTGGACTGAAGAGACAAAAGTTGAACTTTTTGAAGGTGTAGGTCCCATTACATCTGGCGTAAAAGTAACACGGCATTTCAGAAAAGGATCATCATAGCAACAGTAAAATATGGTGGTGGTAGTGTGATGGTCTGGGGCTGTTTTGCTGCTTCAGGACCTGGAAGACTTGCTGTGGTAAATGGAACCATGAATTCTGCTTCTACCAAAAATCCTGAAGGAGAATGTCCGGCCATCTGTTGGTGACCTCAAGCTGAAGCGCACTTGGGTTCTGCAGCAGAACAATGATCCAGAACACACCAGCAAGTCCACCTCTGAATGGCTTAAGAACAACAAAATGAAGACTTTGGAGCAGTCTAGTCAAAGTTCTGACCTGAATCAAATAGAGATGCTGTGGCATGACCTTAAAAAGGCGGTTCATGCTGGAAAAGCCTCCAATGTGGCTGAATTACAACAATTCTGCAAAGATGAGTGGAACAAAATTCCTCCACAGCGCTGTAGAAGACTCACTGCCAGTTATCACAAACGCTTGATTGCAGTTGTTGCTGCCAAGGGTGGAACAACCAGTTATTAGGTTTAGGGGGCAATCACTTTTTCACGCAGGGCCATGTGGGTTTGGATTTTTTTTCTCCCCTTGAAAATAAAAATCTTCATTCAAAAACTGCATTTTCTGTTTACTTGTGTTATCTTTGTCTCACATTTAAATTTTTCTGATGATCTGAAACATTTAAGTGTGACTAACATGCAAAAAAGTAAGAAATTAGGAAGGGGGCAAAAACTTTTTCACACAACTGTACCTGGATGGAGGGGATGTTTATTTGAACAAAACAGGACTTTGTGATTGCTTTATTATTATTATTATTATTATTATTTGGAATAATATTATTATTATTTGGAAGCAGAATTATTATTCTGCTAGCGATAATCTCTTTGAGCCGATGCTCTGTGTTGTTGTTGTTTGCCATTATGCTAAGTTAGCTATATTAGTAGTTAGAAGCCGAAGTTGTTTTAAGGACACGACAGTAAAATATGATCATGTTATGCCTCATCTGAAAGCTAAAATCCGACAAAAGGCGCTGAACTGGTTATTAAAGCTGCTCTTAGAGCATAGATCACAAATACAGAATAAAGCATAGTCCACCACTAGAGAGCAGCTACTACTGTTAGCAGCCGAGGCTAACACCGTTAGCTGTCAGGACAGAAATTGTAATGGAATCTAAATAAAGTGTCAGATTCTCTCCTTCCAGTTGTTGTAGCACTCGCAGACAAAGCAATGAATGCTGCTCATGTTTTAACACAGCATTAAATCTATTCATGTAGCTCATCTGCGGAACTGCTGCGGAGGCGGTGGTAGACTACCGCAACACTGACTAGCCGGAAGTTGTAGGCCAAAATGGCGGCACCCATCCTGACTTCCTGAATAAGGTGAAAAGGGGTAAGAAATTGGCAAAAACTTCATGATGTGATACATATCACGATACATGGGCCACGATATGACGCAACATCGCAATATTGTGACACTGCGATATATTGCGATATTCTAGGCACTGAAATAAAAGTTGTCAAAATCAACAAAATTCAGTTTCTCCAGGTCCCATTTATTAAAAACGGGTCTCTTTGCCACTTGGATCTCATGATAAAACCATTTACAATCGTCCCCCTGAACATAAATATTTCTCACTTTAGGAAAATCCAACTGAATAGATGTGCTCATATGCAGTAATATGCATTTTCATATACTCATATACTACTTTTACCGTTTTACTCATTTCACCTGAATCTGTGTACATTTATACAATTCCAGCTCAGCTGTGGTCATATTGTTTTCAAAAGCACTCTATTTTTATTTTATTTGAAAAACATTTCATTCGGTGCATTATAATCTCAAACTATGAAAACCTGGACACATATTAACTTGTACTTTTCACTGTGTGTAAAGTTTAACCTGAACCTGCAGATGCACATAGATATCAGTGGAAAGCAGCCACTTTTCTACGTGCTGGACTGCTGCTCATAGTAAAAAATCTTGCAAGATTTTGTTAGTAATATAGATCAATACTGCGTTTTAAATATCAATATATCGGCATATAAAATATCGCAATGTTTTAGTGTATCAATATTTTGTCCCACCCCTACACCCCTTGCAGAAAACGTTTGAATTTTAAGAGAAAGTTGGAGAGAAATGATGTGTTGTTAATTAAGTTGAACTCTTACCAGATTTACAGCGGTCTACCAGGTCATCCTCCAGAACCACCACTAAAGACCGAGGAACGCTGCCCACCGACAGCCTCTGCACCTGTGGAAACAGATCCTCTGACTTTAATAAGAACAGAAACCATCATGTGTTCAACAGATGCAGATCCAGATCCAGACCTGCTCCTGGATCTTGATCTCCTGATAGTCCCTGCAGGCGGCCGGCTCGGATCCATCGGACAGACAGCTGAACCTGTACGAGTTACAGCCAGCGGGACTGGGACAGCTCACAGGTGGGACGAAGGTGTAGAACTGGTCAAACTCTGCCTGCTGCTTGAAAACGTGTCTGCACTGTGTGCACATGTAGTCCCGCTCATACTCCAGAACCTACGGATGGATCCAGAACTCCCTAATCAACACACACACACACACATCCAAACTCATCTGCAGCATCCGACATCCACAGTTACCTTGGCGATGCTGGTACGTATGACAGTCCCCGTCACAGACAGGAAGTGTCCAACATCTCTGGACCTGGGAATGGTGTGTCGGGTCAGTTCTGGGCAGACTGGTAAACCTGCACACACCATTTGTCTTAATTATTATCAATGAGAAAACATATAGATGTTTTCATGGTGTTTACTTTGGTGTTTGTTAATCAAACTGTTCATCTACAAGAACAAAACAAAAGGTTTCCCATCAACTCTTCTGCAGACTGCTGCTCTGATAGGGGAGGTGAAACTGGACCAATGCGTCCTGATAAACAGCCGCTCCACTTTTTTCTTTTTTTGTGGTTGGAGTCGTATTTAGAGCAGCTGAGAGTGTAACATCACATAATGACAACCGTTGAGTGTAGAAAAAGCCTTGGTGTCCCCCAAGGTTCAGTTCTTGGACCATTACTATTCAGTATGTACATAAATAATTTCCCACTAAGTTGTTCACCAAATTCAAACTGTCAAATGTTTACTGATGATTTAGTTGTTCTGTTCATGCAAAAACTAACAAACAAGCAGAACTGGGATCTGCTACAGGAAAAATTTCAGACTGGCTGTAAAATTCACGACTATTTTTAAACATGTCAGACACTGGATGCATGTTTTTTTAAAAATGTAATTATGTATTATAAAGGTTGAATATGCAACATTTTTATTAAAAGCTCTCCTATATATATATATATATATATATATATATATATATATTTTTTAAAAATAATACCTCCATGGGTCGTTGGGGGGGGTGGGAGGCAGAATGAAAGTACAACATTTCCCAAAGAAATCATATTTTGCCTGAAAATAATTATAAAATAAATTTTAATGGGTTTGACAATGGCATCATGTTTACATCTACAAGCCAGTACACGCCACCATTGCAGGTTGCCAAATGCGATTTCTGTGTGGCAACAGTATGTTGGGCACAGTTAGACTGGCACAGGGGGAAACAGTGGAGACGGCAAGTCAAGCAGCTTCTGCAGAGGAGTGACCTGAGAAGAGCAAAAACTGGAGTAAATTTGGGTGTAGACTACACTGAACGAACCCACATAAACGTTTTTCATGGCAGCAAAACACGGAAATGGCGACTTTTCTGCTGGATCGGTAAGCTAACTTGTTTGCTAACGTGGCTAATGTTAGCTGTCAGTTATAAACTCCTCTGCATTACTTGTTGGACATTCTGCACGCTGTTGGTTTCTTGCATATCAGCACCGAGCCTGGCAACTCAGCAGCTGGATTGTTTTTCTGCCATTGCAACTACAACCTAGACACACGTGATGTCGCTGTTCTGTGTGTGTTCCATATTCAACCTTTTACGAAACACTAACACTGCAGGAGATCCAGATCCACCTTTAGCCCTTCCTCCGGCATTCAGTGATCATTCCTGCTGTGTTGGAGATAGTGGGATGATTTGATGCAATATCACTTTAGTGGATGTTTTAAAAGATGCTGTATCAGCTTTTCACACGTTCCAAAAGCAAACTACAGGCATGTATAAGCTATATGTTCTCCTCGCCACTCTAAAAACTAATCTGGTGTTAAATAAGTTTTTTTTTTATGTGTCTTATTTCCATCATGGAAGTAAAACAGCTGACTGCACTGAACCACCAAAGCTTTTAACATGGTTTACACCCATTTCATGACGCCGCCTGAACAGTCAGATTCTGAAGGCTCGCAGATTTTGGTGCAACACCGGCCTTGTAACTCGCATGGATAGATATTTGTAAATGGTGATGGATGATCGGACTCTGATCGATGGAATAAAATCGATTACCCTGTTATGGAGCTGTACGTGCTCGACCCAGTCTGACACGGACTTAGAGGTATGTGTGGAGAGAGTGGATAGGTTAGGATTCTTGGAGTTTCTCTTGAATCAATTGGGTGTCTAGCTATGATGCTGCACATGCGGATTTGGTGCTTCAAGATTAGTGAAATAATTTCTCCGCTGGTATTTTTACAGCAGCCGTTGGAAGGAAGCTAGAGCTTGGACTGAAAATCCCTATAGATTAAAATAAAAAATAATGCCTTAAATGAAGTTTATGAAGAAATGTCACACAAAAATCGTTAAAAGCTCATAAAAGTCCACTTTTCATGATAGGGCTGCTTAAATACTCTGTTGATGCATTTTACTCCCTCTGGGGGAAAAATGTCCGCGCACAAAAATACTGATACTAAATCACCAAACAATATTGTTTCGATTTGTTTTATAAAATCACTTCAACAGCTTCAGACTTGCTCAAAACTACCAAAAATTCACTCACGGTTCAGTTTAAAGCCCTTCTTTCTTTAAAGTCAGTGTTTTATTTTGCATTTTTACAGGAGTGATGTGCTGCAGCGGACTTTCGCTCTAAAAGGTGCTTGTGGTGAAAATAAGCTGCGGCTAAATCCTGCTCATTTTTTAAGAAAGTAAACTTTGAATCGTTTCCCAACAGTAGGACAATTTCTGTATGTCTCCCGGTGGGCCTGGGTATGAATGTTTTGTCTCCTCTTGGGCTTTGTCACCTTTAGGTGAATGTGTTTGATGGTCGGGAGGGTTGGATCTAAGCTGGAGCCATTCACTAATACTCTGTAGTTAACAGCACTGCCAGTATGTACTTGAATGTGTCTCGGGTGACAAAATCAATAAAGTAAGTTGAAATAAATTTCTAAAAAAGTCTAATTAAACTGCATTTCTGATGCAGGTCATCAGAATCTGATGGGACTGGACTGGGACTTCGCTTGGGTCAGTAAACTAGCTAAAACGTGTGATTGAATCAGGGGAAAGAGGAGAAACATCCAACCTGTGATCCGAGCATGAAGAGTTGGTCTCAGTCTCTGCTGCTTGACTCTGGAAGCATCGTTGGACGTCTCACCTTTTCTCTTCAACACTTCATCAAATATAGCCAGGACATCGTTGGGATACGCATTGAAAAAGTCCCCGACCTATAAGAGACGGCAGGATGTCAACCGATGTCAACACACACCCAACAGCCACCTGTCTTCCTGCTGGGACGTGACACACGGCTGTAGATGAAGTCAGAGACGAGCCTGGTTGTCTGGCTGAGGGGGGACATCAGAGAGCCTGAATCACCTCCATGTTGGCCTCAAACAGCGTCATGGCGTTCACCACTACAGGATGGTGCGTCTCCTCGCTGGCACCTGTGCTGAGCTGAAGAATGTCGTCATGGTGATGCTCTGTCAGGTAGGCCTCAAACACTCGGCCAATCAGGGCCTCCTGTTCTGGGCTCATGGACATGATGAAGCGTCTGAAACCCAGAAGAAAAGAAAGGAAAATAAAACTCCACAAAACGTTCCCATGGTGATGGAGATTAAAGATGTTTGCTTCCTTTCTGAGATAAAAACAGATCCTCCAGCCCCCCCTCCCCTCCACTGATGATGACGGAAACATCATAAGACATGAGACCTGACATATTCCTGTCTCTCAGCTTCGGACTTCTGCATCGTTGAATTGTGTGACTAATCATCTTACACCAGATTTAGCCTCAAGTTTCTGATTCCACTTTTGTTTTTCGATCAGATTATAAAGTTTTAGCCCATATTAGTTTATTTTTCTACCTCAGTGAGCAGCATGGCTGTAAGCATCTAATGCAGGTAAAGGAGCAGCACATACCTGGAAACAGACGTTTCTTATTTCCCCTCTAAGCTCCTGATGGGGAGAGAAACTCTGCGGAGGTTCATCATGGCGCAGCGAAAGAGGCGCTTTTACCTCAGGGAGCCATTTCTGCTCTAACACCCACATATAAATACTGAATCTAACACAAACTATGCTCTGACACCTCACTAGTCAACTTGTTTCTTCTCTTGTGTTTCGCGGGTTTGCTTCACTACTTCCGCTTATTATTTCCGTTTGTTCTTCTTTTGCTGGCGTTTATTGTCGGTTTGTTTTCAGCTTTATGGTTTATTACCGCCACTAACCGGCGAGGAGTGTAGATACAGACATAAAGGAAAAGCAAAGAAGAAAGAAACCCTCCATTTGTTGCTTGGTAGTCTTTCTTCTTCTTGAGTTTTACGGCGTTCTCTCAGTGGAGGACCAAAACTGACAAAATAAAAAATAAATACAAAAATAGGCCTATAAAAATGACTCAAGAAGAAATAAATATGCAAGTTGGTTAAACAAAGAAATAAAAAAAAATCGTTTTTAGATTAACAAACCTATCAAATGTTGCGTAAAATTAACTGATTTGATTAAAACTTTGTGTCTGTTAGGGGTGTAATAATTCGGTCAAACAGCGCTTCGAGTCATATCACGATTCATGGTATCTGATTCAATTTCAAGTCACTGCATTGAATCAGATCATATCGTTCTGAATGAACCAATATCCATGAATCGAATAAGAAACCATTAATCCTGATATGAATTGAATTGTCATTAACCGAACTGTTACACCCCTAGTGTCAAATTCACAGTCATATGTTAAGACCTACGTAACCACTACGACAATTGCCAGACACACCTGGATTAATCAGTTTGTCCAGTAATGAAAGACAGGAAACTAAGAAGCTGGCTTAAAGGCACTGTGTGTAAGAACTACTGACATCTAGTGGTAAAGATGGTTATTTGACAGAAAAGATGCTTTCTTTCAAATGACTTCATATTCCAAGCACTGTTGTGAATGTATGGTGGCTGTTAGCGGCCAAAATTCTCCCAGTTTTCATCTGAGAGTGGATCCAGTGGTCTCAGGTGTTGCTATGACTGTACTATGAGTAATTACCTTTTATGTCTTTTAAGGCATTACTGATCCCGACAGTGCTCTAATTACCATTAAACAAAGCTGGTTCCATAGTTTTAAAGTTCAGAGGGTTCTTACTTCACACACATTGTTTTGTCCATTCGGGGTCACCATAGAAAAAATGGTAGAACAAATATGGCAGCCTCCATATGTGCACTGCCCAGCAAGTAGATATAAATTACTCACTCTAAGCAAATAAACATATAAAAGCTATTCTAGTGCACTGATTACACATCAATAGAAACACAGTTTTGAATTATATATCACAATATTTCTGCCATTGACCTTTTATTTTTTACATACTGTACCTTTAAGTTCAGGAAGTAGCGGAGTCTCTGAAATCTCTGAAATATATTTGAACCTTGAATATAGGTAGCTAAATAATAATAAATATTTGTAATGCACAATATATTTGATTTAAAAAAAACTCACAGTGCTGAACAATCATAAAAAGTTTTTCTACCAGCTTTGTTTTGTTTTTTTTTAATTCTTATTTTCATCTTCCTTTTCTCTATGATCCCAGCCCTGCCGACTTTTTCATAGTTTTTCCTGTGACCTGAACAAAGACTCTTTTGAAGGAAACCGCGTCCGGCATTCCGCATGAGCGGCGTTACCGCGTCAGCGCAGCCTCGTGGCGTTAACGCGTCAGCGCGCGCAGGATGCGGCGCTGCGGAGGAGTCCATAGAGGAGAGGAGGAGTTTTCTGACTGCGTGCACGTCGGACGTTGAGCGCAGCGGGTTCAGTTATGATAAAACAGGATGTCCTTAGTAGGCAGAATATGTTTGTGAAAACGCGGAGGGTTCGGATGATGGTGGGAGAGCGCCATGACTGATCCAGAACCAGGATCTTCTCTGAGCCGTTTCTGCTTCTTTGTCCTCTGATCGGACTGCGGTTTTCCCCAACCCAAACGGAATGTGGTCCAGGAGCGACTTCGAGGACGGCAGCGAATCTCAGAAATTAGGTGAGATGTTCGGGAGGTTCGGCGTGACTGTGGTGTTCAAGGCCCGGAACAGCTGCAGTTCTGATGCTAACAGCGACCGCCGGGACGCGTTTCAGACCCGAGTCCTTGTCCCGGTGCCGCTCGAGCTACAACCCATCTGGGACCGTATATAGTGTGTGATGCGTTCACGTGACGGAAAATATGGAAAACGGACTGATGAAGAAGTCGTTTGCCCGATAATAACACGTTATTACACACACATTAGCTACACACCCTCGTGAGTTTAACATTAAATTAAATAAATAAACCTTAAATATAACAGCATCATTTTAATACTGAAAGATAATGTCCGATTAAAGCCAGAAATATTGTGGTGGTCTTCTGTTTTTGTGGATAAATCTGCTTCTGTGGGAGAAAAGAAAATTAATAGTTCAACTGAGTTGTTATGTGGAGGCAAACTTTATACTTCTGCCTAATTAGATATGCAGGAGAGAAATCTATCTATCTATCTATCTATCTATCTATCTATCTATCTGAAAGGTTGGTTGCAAGGTAGCATAAGCAGAAGGTTGCCTTCATGAACGTTATTTCTTGGAAACCTGGTAAAGTAACAGCTGGCCTTTTGACTCGTAGGTGGTGGCTCCCCAGGCTGGGTCCCTGGACCCGGTATGCGTGATGGGCGCAGACAGAGCATGGTGTCTGACAGTGGGGACACGGGGATCGGGACTTACTGCTCGGACAGTGTGGAAGGTAGGACCTCCGCTTCATCCTGCACACGTTTCCTCAGAGTTCTGGCTGTTTGTCAACCGCAATGGAGTCAAGTTTCTGTTCAGTCCAGCTTTATTTACACAATACTAATTCACAACAACTCAAGTCCAGCTGATTATTGTCCAATCAACTGGACGCACACACAGCTGCAGGGTCTGACATCGTGGTTGCTTGGCAACAGACAGGCACTTAGAGTGAGAACTGCATTATATCCCATAGCTCTGTGCTTTCCTTTTAACTGAGCACTGTTCACAAACAAAAAGTTGTATCCCAAAAAGTCTTGAACCGTGAGCACCAAAAGACTGACAAACGCAGGGATGTGTTTTATTTTCCCCAAACATGAACAGACTTCAAATGACACCAAGTTAAATCCACCTGAGAGACAGGCCAACTTAAGTGATCTGTTTTAATGGAAAAAATTATACAAAATCATTAAAAAAAAACTTCCTGGATCCTAACGGTGATCCGGATCAGCGCCAGAATTAAATGGACCATTCCTTGTTCAACATTCCTTGAAAATTCCATCCAAATCCGTTCAGTACAGCAGTGGCTCAGGTGTTAAAGCAGGTTGTCCAATGACTGAAGGGTTGGCGGTTTGCATCCCACTCCCCAGTCATCTGTCGTTGTGTCCTTGGGCAAGGCACTTCACCCTCCTTTCCTCCAGTGAGGGCATCGCTGGGCTGGTGTATGACTGTTCTGGTGGTGGTTGGAGAGGCCGTTGGCGTATATTGGCTGCCATGTTCCTGTCTGTGTGCCCCAGGGCAGCTGTGGCTACATGTAGGTCATCATCACCACCAGGTTAGCCATTCAGGACAAGTTACCCCAATGATTTACCCAATTGACCTATGGCTAAACCACGCCCCCAAACGCGATGAGCCAATCACAGTGCGCACAGCTATCCCATACACTCGGACATTCTCTGCTTGAACGTCCATTGAAATGCATTGAAGTTAGTCCGTTTTTGTTCGTTTTTATGTGTTCTTTTTAGTTTAAAATGGTCAAACGTGTGCATGGGGTACATGCAACTCCGATACTAGGTATCCTGAGAGGCTGGGTGACAGGGCGTATTTTTTTGCCTTTTACCAAGTCACATCAAGCCAAAGTTATGCGGCAGACCACATCAACTGAACGTGGATAAAATGAACAAGGATGCCTACATCTGTTCTAAGGTAAGGCAACATCGTATTCGAGGCAACATGTTGTCACTTTGCTTGAAAGAAATATGAAGTTACCTTCCCTAACGTTATTTAAGTTGGCTAACGCTAGCTAAACATGCTAGTTTTGGTACGTGGTAACGGTACATAAGAAGCTGTCGTGTAGTACAGGTGTGGTGAAGTAACGTCGATAACGACACGCCTCTGGCTTCCAAGCTGCAGCCAGACTGCTCCGCTTCCGTGGCTGTTTGATCAGTTTTTGTCAGATGATCACTTTTTGGCACAACAACAGCAGCCGTGCAGTAGTTTGTGCAAGAAACTGAGGGAGCGACACGAGTCACATTCAGAGATTCACAGGCTGATTTCTACTCCCAGTTTAAGACTTCTGAACAATTTCTTTTTGTTTGTTTGTATTGTATTTATGTTTTTTAATTTATCTTGTCATGATCTCTCTGTCTGATCACGCGTCTGTTGTCCGTGTTGACAGCTGTCATCTCCCGAAATGTCACATAGCGCCTGTCATCGAATGTTTGTTTGTCCGAGTGAGTGGAGGGGGCGGGGCTTAGCCATAGGTCAATTAGAGGTGAACCAGCATTATAGGACAGAAAACCTAGGGTAAACCCTGAAGTTACCTCCATAGGAGAAAATCCAGCTTCGTAGTATCAGCCCCTGGACCGTTTCTATCCTCAACTAAACCAGAAAATGTCAAAAACATTTCATCTCCAGCGGACGTCTGCAGGGTCAAACATGCTGGGGGTTCTGTTTGAAAAATTTTATGATTTTATGAGAACAATATGAGGGTAACAGTGATGCTGGTTGGAGTTTCTGAGACCGATGGAGCCAGCTGTACTCATATCTGCTGATTTATTAGACCCAAATGGGAAGAAATCCATAGACATTTAGAGAATATATTGGTAGTAATTACTCCTTTTTTGTTGGTAACCATTAGGTTGGATGATGTAAAATTGGTATACCAATGTAAAAAAAACGATTAAATGTTAGTGATGTCCGACATTGGCGACCTGCCGATATTATTGGCCGATATTGGCATTAGAATATGATATCGGAAAGTACCGGTATTGTTATTTTTTCAGACCGATATTTTTACTACCGAAATCTCCTGAGATCTTGTTCCATAAGCACTGATCCAGCATGTAGAAAAGTCCCTGTTATCCTGGGAGAACTTCATATCCACGTCAAGTCAAGACAACTTTGTTGTCAATCAAACTATGTAACGATACATTATATGGAAGATGGAAAATTTGTTTCTCTAAAACCTCCAATGTGCAGCATTTCAAACAATACGAATAGTAAACTTAACACACAACAGCAACATAAGACGCAACTAGACATACGGTACAGATTTCAACAAAGTCCCAGCATTCATTTCAGAGTCATGTGACTACAGTGCAGCTGCTGCTGCTACAGACTGACTTGCTTTGAAGCTGCTTATAATATGTCTGGTTTTAAGTTGTTGGTTAAGTTGCCAAGTTATCAGAAACATTAGAATTAGCCACATGTTGGCTAATACCTGCGAGTATCTGATATATGGCAACCAGATGTCCAAAATGAACTCCTCTGGCTGAGTGAATGATATTTTGGGATCTTTGCTCTTAGAGCAGAATATAGTTGTATTTCTCAAAATATGAGAGGTGCAACCTCACAGTTGTCTGCATATATATCGGTTGACATATACCCGAAATTAAGAGTTGAACAATGTTGGATATCAGTAAAAAAAAAAAAAAAAAAAAGCCAATATTGAACATCCCTATTAAATATTTTACTAGCTGCAAGCAAAAGAAGCTATTTCAAGAAAATAGTTAAAGGTGGAACCATCGAGCATTGAGGAATGGATGAACAAATACTATATTTCATATTTACGCGATGGAAAACATGTATTTTCCCCTTAAACTGGAGAGAAAAATGTTTTACCAAATGTGGTCAAAGTGGACTGAGTATGTAAAGCCTGTCAGAGCTGATCCAATCAGAATCCATTTGATATATTATTTCTTTTCTTTTTTTGTCCCCTCCTTGAATATGAGGCTTGGATGTAGGCTCATGGTGCAGCTGTGAGAGAGGGTTAATCTAGGGAAAACAATGTGGACTTTTGCATAAGCTTCCCACTTAGAAAAAGAAAGAACCCAAAGGACCCAGGTGGAAAGTGTATAAGGATGTAATAGGGGATTATCACGCTTACCGGAACTTCCCGGTATTTGGACACTTCCTCTTCCGGGCCATGTTAACGACAGCCGTTCCTGCTCTGTTATACTGTTTAAATTGGATAAACTCCAAACATACTTAAGTTTTCATTCCAGACTGAAGTGATACTAAGGAAGAAGTGGATCAAAGCGACCGATTCGCCGCGGTGAAGGGCCGAACTTTATAATAAAACACACGTTTGTTTGTCGCCGGTGGGGCACAACACCGGCACTTCACAGCATGCTAGCATTAGCCAGCTAGCGTTTACTGACGTGCTTAACATTGTGAGTCTTAAAACACACAAACATCTGAAAATCAGGTCTGTACCCCCCCCCCCCTGTTTCCAGTGGAACAACTGGGGACTGCCAAGAAAGGAGACGCTTTCAGATGCTTGTGTGTTTTCAGCCGCACAAAGTTAGGCACGTCATCGAGCTGGCTAATGCTAGCCTGCTAACACGACTGTGCAGACTGCCGGCTACAAACAAACGTGTCGTTTTATTATAAAGTTCGGTCCTTCACCGCGGCGAATCGGTCGTTTTGATCCACTTCTTCCTTAGCATCACTTCAGTCTGGAATGAAAACTTGGCATTGGCGTTTATCCGATTTACAAAGTTTAACAGAGTAGTAGCTAGCGGACTATTGTTAGCAGGCTAGCATTAGCCAGCTCGATAACGTGCCTAACTTTGTGCGGCTGAAAACACACAAGCATCTAAAAGCGTCTCCTTTTTTTGGCGGTCCCCAGTTGTTCCACTGGAAACGGGGGGGGTACAGACCCAGTTTTCAGACGCTTGTATGTTTTTACAAGAGAAAAGGGGGTAACGTCAGATAATGGGGGTTTGTTAAGGCGTGTGGAGGGGTGGTCGTCATTAAAGAAGAGACACCAAGCAAACGGGGCACCTTGTTAGGGTTCCAAGCCCGCGGAGCAGCGCAGGGCCCGCGTTGCAAGTGCAACGCGGTTCCCAGCACTCCAGCGTGCTGGAACCCTATTGTGTTTGCTTCGTTTTTTATTTGTTATTATTATTAGGGTTCCAAGCCCGCGGAGCAGCGCAGAACCGTGTTGCAGAGCAACGCGGTTCCAGCACTCCAGCGTGCTGGAAACCTATTGTTTTTGCTTCGTTTTTTATTTGTTATTATTAGGGTTCCAAGCCCGCGGAGCAGCGCAGGGCCCGCGTTGCAAGTGCAACGCGGTTCCCAGCACTCCAGCGTGCTGGAACCCTATTGTGTTTGCTTCGTTTTTTATTTGTTATTAGGGTTCCAAGCCCCGCGGAGCAGCGCAGAACCGCGTTGCATGCAACGCGGTTCCAGCACTCCAGCGGTGCTGGAACCCTATTGTTTTTGTACGGATTTTTATTCTTATTATTATTATTCTTCCCGGTGAAAAGTATCTGGGGAGCCTAAACTGCACACGCATTAATACAACCACATATATAGGCTGGTACAAAAGTGGTTCATGTAGAGATTTATGCGAAATGACATATCTCGGACACTAGGGGGCGCTAAACCAGGGGGTTGAACCTTTTAGGCTCTAGCTTGAGAACGGCTTGGAATAAATTCATGGGACTTGGATCCCCAGATTCCTTGGATTCTCCTGCATCTCCTGACATAGGCCACGCCCATTTCCGCCTATAAAATTTTTTTCGCTAGGGGGCGATAGATGCAAAACCTATTTTCGTGAACTCGTCCTACAGTTTTCACCTGATAAGGCTGAAAATCGGACCACACACTCTACAGACCAAGCGAACAAAACGTGATGAAGCGATTTTTGAATTTTCGCTCCATTATGGAGTTATGCGCAATTAAACATTTTTTAAAAACTAGCTAAATACTTACAAAGCCGTATCTTGCAAATGACAACAGATAATTGCATAACATACGAAAACCTAGTGGAGAACGTGATTCTCTACTGATACATAGAAGGAAAAAATTTTCAGAATCTAGGGGGCGCTATAACCATGAAAATTTTATACTACAAAAACGGCTAATTGGATATCAACGTTCTGCACTGGCTATGTGTGCAAACACATTCTGAGCAGAATTCTAGAAGATGGTTATGATTGGACAAAGTGGGCGTGGCCTCTGAGCAATAAATGTCAAAAAATTTGATTTTTCAAATATTTGTTAAAAATCAGCCGTTTGTCCTAGAGAGCTGAAATTTGATGGAGATATTCTCTCAATCATGCCCATCATTTTTGCTATTGCACCCCTGTTTAAAATTTGATGTCACACACCATCTTTTTGCAAAAATATGCAAATTAGATTTACATTTGTATTTTCAAAACGGATTACTCTATTAATACCAAACCCTCAACAGTGACTCCTTAGGTCATCCTCAATACATGGCAGTTAGTATGGTGAATATTCTGCGGATGGTCATTTTTTAGAAATATTTTGGATATACTTATTTAATGCAATAAAAATCAAAACATTGTTAATTCTGCAAATATTAATCTTACACACACTAGAAAAAAATCATAGCACTGACAACATTATCCTGAACATCTTTGAATATTTTTATGATTTTTCAGTCAAATTTTCTATTTTTTATGAATATTCAATTCCTAAAATGATTTTTAATTTCTTAAATATTTTTCAGAGACAGTCTAAAATCCTTCACATTATAAAATAAATTTTTATGGTTGTACCCAAATATTTTCAAGATTTTTGGAGAAACAACTTAGGAAATATGATTGAATCAATCTAAGCCCATCTAAACAGCCTGGTTTCAGTTTGAATGTCAGATTTGGCGGTCTCTGGCTCCATCTAGTGGGTGCAGACTATAACTACACCCCCCATATTTCCAGGTAGCTGGGTGGCAGATTTGGCGGTCTTTGGATCTATCTAGTGGTGTCAGAATATAACTACATCACCTGCTTTCAGCTGCCTCATTGCAATAATGAATCAATATTACATGGATATAAAATCATATGGCTGTCTTCACATGCAGTACATCATTAGTAATATGTGCAGAAATCACATGTTAAAGTAAAGCTATATTACTATTTGACATTTTAGATAAAAACAACCATAAAACAACAGACTTTGTGGTCCATGCTGTTTGAAGACAACTACTTTTCATGCACAGCAAACCTTACCTAGAAACAGTACAAATACAAACAGTACAGTACAAATATTGTTGATAATTCTGCACAATGATATTAAATCATAACAAACAGGGAGCATCTAACTTAGAATATATCCATATAGTCCAATGCACAAAAAAAAACCTTTATTAAATGATGCATTATCATGCAAGATTTAATGAGTCTTAGAGGAATTTGGAATATATCTGTTGATGTCTATCTCCCTCTGGAGGGTGCAGATTGTAACTGTATCAAAAACGAGGTTAAAATGTGTGTTGTATATCCCTAAAAGATTATTCCCCCTAGAGACAAGGGTATTGTAACACTAACAATGCTTTGCTATGTTATTCTGTCCATACTGTTCACACCTTTCTTGATCCACCTGGTCAAATAATCTCAAATCATCACCAAAAAAAAGCATTTTATCAGTTAAGAATTATGAGGAAACCTTAATGAATCAGATCTTCGGTGTGTGTATCTGGATGTAAATGGAGTGATTTCAGCTTGTAACATACTGGCTGTTTAGTTATTCATGTCTGAAGTTCATAGCTACATATGGAGTTTTTTTGTCATTATTTTTAAATGGTTGTGAAATTGATAATTTCACAATGAAGTATGTGATCGGTCCTGCTGTACTAAATACAGCTGTGTGAAAACATTTGTGCCCCCTACCTAATGTCTTACCTTTTTGCATATTAATCACAATTAAATGTTTCGGATTAGAAACAAATTTTAATGTGAGTCAAAGATAACAGAAGTAAACAGAAAATGCAGTTTTTGAATGAAGATTTTTATTCGTGAGGGGGGAATCCAAACCTCCATGGTCCTGTGTGAAAAAGTGATTGCCCCCCTGTTAAAACATAAATTAATTGTAGTTTATCACATTTTGGAAAGCTGATTTAAATTTTTCTAGCCACATCAAGGTTGGATTACTGCCACACCTGTTCTCCATCAAGAAATCACTTAAATAAGACCTGCCTGATGAAGTTAAGTAGACCAAAAAGTTCCTGAAAAGCTAGACATCATGTTGTGATCAAAAAATAAATAAATCAGGGGCGGTGATTAGCTCAGTTGGTTGAGCAGCCGCCCCATGAACAGAGGCTACAGCTCCTCAACGCAGTCGGCCCCGGTTCGATTCCCGGTCCAGGTCCCTTTGCTGCATGTCACTCCCCACTCTCTCTGCCCCTTTCCTGTCTCTATACACTGTCACATAAAGGCCACTAGTGCCCAAAAAATCCTTAAAAAAAAAAAAAATAAATAAATAAATAAATAAATAAATCAGTAATAAATGAGAAACAAGGTAATTGAGATCTATCAGTCTGGAAAAGGTTCCAATGCCATTTCTAAAGCTTTGGGACTCCAGAGAACCACAGTGAGAGCCATTATCCACAAATGGTGAAAACATGCAACAGTGGTGAACCTTCCCAGGAGTGGCCAGCTGACCAAAATGACCCCAAGAGCACAGAGACGACTCATCCAAGAGGTCACAAAAGACCCCTGAACAACATCCAAGAACTGCAGGCCTCACTTGCCTCAATTAAGGTCAGTGTTCATGACTCTACCATCAGAAAAAGACTGGGGGGCAAAATGGAGTGCATGGCAGAGTTTTAAGACCAAAACCACTGCTGAGCAAAAAGATAATAAAGGCTCGTGTTAGTTTAGCCACAAAGCATCTTGATGATCCCCAAGACTTTTGGGAAAATACTCTGTGGACTGACGAGAAAAAGCTGAACTTTTTGGAAGGTGTAGGTCCCATTACATCTGGTGTAAAAGTAACACGGTATGTCAGAAAAGGAACATCATAGCAACAGTAAAATGTGGTGGTGGCAGTGTGATGGTCTGGGGCTGTTTTGCTGCTTCAGGACCTGGAAGACTTGCTGTGGTAAATGGAACCATGAATTCTGCTTCTACCAAAAATCCTGAAGGAGAACATCCGGCCATCTGTTCATGACCTCAAGCTGAAGTGCACTTGAAATCTGCAGCAGGACAATGATCCATAACACACCAGCAAGTCCACCTCTGAATGGCTTAAGAACAACAACATGAAGACTTTGGAGTGGCCTAGTCAAAGTCCTGACCTGAATCCAATTGAGATGCAGTGGAATGACCTTAAAAAGGCGGTTCATGCTGGAAAAGCCTCCAATGTGGCTGAATTACAATTCTGCAAAGATGAGTGGAACAAAATTCCTCCACAGCGCTGTAGAACACTCACTGCCAGTTATCACAAACGCTTGATGCAGTTGTTGCTGCTAAGGTGGAACAACCAATTATTAGGTTTAGGGGGCAATCACTTTTTAACGCAGGGCCATTCAAGTTTGTACCCCCCCCCCCCCCCAAAAAAAAGTAAAAATCTTCATAAAAAAAAACTGCGTTTTCTGTTTACTTGTGTTATCTTTGTCTCACATTTTTATTAGTTTGATGTTGTATTGAGGCTAGATTAACACATGTATTTTCATAACAGATTACTCTATTAATGCCAGACTTGCCATCATCCTTTAGTGGATATTTAATGGATAAAATAAGGAGATTTTAATTGAGGGTGTGGGCTGGCAGCTGGTAGTTTTCTTTGACCGTTGGTCTACATTGAATTGAATTTCCATTGTAGGATAAATAAAGTATTTCTCATTTTATTTCATTTTATGACATCAGAAGTGTCCAACTCTGGTCCCCAAGACCTCCAATTCTTCAGGTATTAAGCCCCGTTTCCACCAGCGGGTCTGGGTCGGGTCGGGCCGGATCGGTCCACGTTTTTTTGCGTCTCCACAGATAAAAACTGGGACGGGTACCCTTATATCCGACCCGACCCGGACTACTTTTTTGGCACCCTTCGGTAGGGGTACTGATCTAACCGATCCGGACCAAAGAGGTGGAGCTAATACACAGCAATCAGCTGATTCATTGAAAAATCCGCCACTTCCCGCGTGACTCAGCGTAAAAACAAAGCCGGGGTGACTCCTTTCTGTTTCTGTCACGTGTGGCGCGGTGTTTTGGTTAAACGGCGTTACACGGCGATGATGTCACACAATCACGTAGCAGCGCTGTCCAGCTAATTCTCCGCCTCCAGAATAAGGGTACAGGTTGCTGTGGGGACACAGCGTGAAATCAACACATCCGTACCAAAACCCACCCGATCCGGCCTGGCCCGGCCCGACCTGACCCAGACCCGCGGGTGGAAACGAGGCTCTAGACATTTTCCTGAAAACTGAGTCACTGTCACTTCTACACACAGACTTCAACATATAGTGTAACTGAGGAGAACAGGTTTTTTCATGCAGACCAAAGAAATCACCTATTTTTCTAAGAGAGCTATTGATCTAAGTTTATGTTTAAGAAGGGAGGTGGGGCCAGAGGAGGCGTGGCCAGGGGAGGCGGTGCGTGGGTGGGCTTGGAGTGATTTCAGCTTTTCATATGTTGCTTGTTTAAATACTCAAGTCTGAAGTTCACACCAAATTTGAAGTGTGTTTGTCTTCATTTTACATTGTTATTACATTGATAATTTTACTGCATGACGTATTTCCTCAGTTCTGCTGTACACAACATATCTTCACAAATGGATGAGTAGTTGAATAAGTTTTGTAACCTCCATCAACACAGGAGACCTGTAGTAATTATGTTGCCAGTGAGGACAGAGGATCTGGTGTGTTCTGTCATTCCTGCTGGACCAAGCACTGGAACTGGTATTTGTCTATAATGCCAGTTACCCACCCAAACTTCATGCCTTATGCAAAAAGTTTCATTTAATAGCTTCTGTTTTCAAAGAAACAGTTTTTAGTGTTTCTTGGCTAGATATTGTGAGGAGGGAAAGAAAGTTGCTGCTTTGCAAGAGAGGCCTACTTCCAAACCACTCTCATTTCTTATTGTAGACACCAGCTACTCCATCCAGTTAAAATTTTTAAGATCAGATTAATACAAGTGGAAAATCCCAGTTTAAGCTTTTCTCGTGTAGATATCGCAATTGGGGGAAGTATAAAAATGCAATAATCATCAGTCAGCTATTATCAGGCGAGAGGCGGGGTACACCCTGGACAGGTCGCCAGTCTGTCGCAGGGCCAACACAGAGAGACAGACAACCATTCACACTCTTATTCATTCCTAGGGGCAATTTAGAGCAACCAATTAACCTAACACAATTTCAACTGTGGCCTTCCTGTGTGGAGTTTGCATGTTCTCCCTGTGTATGTGTGGGTTGTCTTTGGGTACTGCGGCTTCCTCCCACCATCCAAATACATGCATGTTAGGTTAAAAAATCAAATAATATTAGCACAAAATTATTATCTTTACCTAACATCAGAACTTAAAGGGTAACTTTGGTTTTTTTGCAATTTGGACCATTTTTCTAGCATGAAATATGTTCATTTAGTCACCCAGACAGTTTTGGTGCAACTTGAATCCCTTTGGGAGGTATTAGATTTACTCCTGATCAGCATATGTGCAATATATTGGGAGAGATTGGGCAACTGCGTCTAGCCTCTAAATAAGACATTATATGCAACATACTCCTTCATTTCAACAATGTTTGTTACCAAACATTGTTTGAACCTGTGAGCTCGAAGTGTCTTTTTCGTGGTGATTTGTCCTGTATTCACAGATTTTTACTTGTTATTGTGTTGCATAATAGTGACGTTATCAAAGCTGGCGCTGTAAAAAGTTTGTAAGTAAAGGATGAATCACCATGAAAAAGCTGCTTCGAGCTCACAGGGGCGGTTTGACTACAGTTTTGTAGCAAAACCATAAATTAGCTACTTGGAATGTATAATGTTGTAATGTTGAAGAAAAACTGATGCAGTAAAACTTTTAGGAATGAACAAATCTTAAGACATTATTTTACAAGGTTTTACCATTGTGTACTATTGTTATCTTAGACATGTATTGTACAATAACCATGGGCATTTTAAAAATGGCTACATTCAATTGAAAGCAAAATGTATTTAAAAAGAAACCAAACTTCCACATTAAAAACTATAACATGTCAAAAATAACACAATGAATGTAATGAAGTAAGATCAAATGAAAACAAATGTTTGTCTGGTTTTAAAACAAGAGCCTATAAGTGGGTTTTTAGAGGAAAAAAGAGTTACACTGGGCCTTCTAGGTGTGGTATTTTGAGCAGATGTGGGTGGATTTCATTGTGTCTGCTTGTGTTTCTATTGATAACTGTGCAAAGGTGGTATGGTTAGCCCATCCCCCCAGAGGTGAGGGTACTTGAGTGGATGACCCACCATTTTGTCAGTCATTTCACTTTGTTTCTCCCAGGACTTTGTATGATTTCTCTACACTTTGGCAATCCTT
>JALJCO010003676.1:0-18244 GCA_023101725.1 Atherinomorus stipes
GTTCTAGCAGCTTTTCCTTCTTCTTTAAAGCAGTGTGAATGTAAAAGATCCGTTCTAGCAGCTTTATCTTCTTCTTCTTAAAACAGGTAGAACGTTTCTGGTCCTACCAGCAGCTTTTACCTTCTTCTTCTTAAAGCAGGTGAGCGTTTCTTGGCTGTGTGGTGGGACGGTTGTCTTGCCGAAAGATCCAGCCTCTTTTCATCTTCAGCAGATTCTGGTCCAGAATGTCTCTCTACTTTCCTCCATTCATTCTTCCTTCAATCATATGAAGTCTGCCAGAACCACATGCTGAAAAACAGCCCCTACCATGATGACCCCACCTCCAAGCTTCACTGTTGCTATGGTGATTTTGGTGCCGTTTCTCCCTCCAAACATGTTGTGTCTTGCTGGCATCTTCAGAGTTCAGTTCTGGTCTCATCTGACCAGACTATGTTTTCCAGAATGTAAAGCCCGTTTGTGCAGATGTTGTGTTGCAAACTTCAAACCAGCATCGACAGGCTTTGAAACATGTTAAGGTAAGGATTCATGGGTGGTGTAGGTGGGGGGAGGACCATGGCGGTTGAGTGCATTTCTTCTTGTTTTCTCTGAAGCAACTGTAGCTGCTGGTTCCAGGTCTTTCTGAAGCTCTCCACGAGTGGTCCTAGGCTGTTGGAGGTACTTATCAGATGATTGTTCTGACTCCTCTGTCTGAAATCTTGTGAGGAGCACCTGGCCGTGGCCGCTTTATGACCATGCCGTGTTCTTTCCACTTCCGGATGATGGTCCCAATGGTGCTCACTGGAACTTTCACAGGGATTTACAAGTGCACCTGGAACCAATGCCTTGGGGGTGTTTGCAATAATAAGGCTGCTCTTGCTTTTACCCATGTCATGCAATGCTTCTGTCTGACGCCTTGGTGATGAGAAACCTTTTTAAAGGCATCAATCAGGACTAAAGCAGCTGATAGTACTTTGCTCTGATAGGGGACAGGATTGCTTTCTAAATACTGACAGACTCCAGCTGCTTTCTTGGCTTTCAGATCTTTTTGTCTCCATTTCTTCATGTGTTCAACACTTATTCCCTGTTTCACTATATTACACATAACTTCATTTATGGACACAAATGTTAGCATTTTCTTTGTATGTGTGCAGTATTTGGATTATTTTTTTGTGTCAACAGCTGTACTAGGAATACATTTTTTGAGAAAAATGTGAAACTGTTCAATAGTGTCCCCCCCAGCTGTATATATGCATATTTCATGGTTTAAATGAGCCATTACTGTGTGTTGTTGACACCCGTGCAGGTCTGCTGGGGTCCAGGTCTCGTTCTGTTGGGGCTGAACATATTTCAGGCTGCTGGTCTTAATGTTTTGGCTCCTGCATAAATAAACTGGAGCATAACTATGGAGGTGATGATGATAAACAGAAGTTTCTAATCACTCCTGTAACTCCTCTTTAGTCTCCGCTGACTGGAAGATGACAGCGTCTCCGGTGGTCTCCGTCTCCAGAGGGAGAGGACGCCGTCCTCAACTTCTCCTTCACTTCCTGGGAAAAGCAGGATATTCAGGGAGGATCACGGTGAAATGGATCGCTAAAGAGAAGACGGCTGTCCCTTCTTCATTTGCTCAGTGGAAACCGACTCAGTGGAGGAAGATAATCCTTGTTCAGTTCCTGGATTAAAATACTCGCTGGCTGGAGATCCTCGGCATGGGGACCTGTCGCTGCTCATCAGGAAGGTGGAGCTGGTGGACACCAGCACGTACTTCTGTCGGGTGGAGATGGACATGCATGTTGGTTGGGAGGCTAGAAAATATGTAGAAGAAAAGACGGAGCTCTTTGTGGAAGGTAAGATGATTAAAGCTTTTTCAGTATTCAGTGTGTTTTTAGTTCTTTGCTGTGGTGAATTAAAAAGTTACACGTGAACATGCTGGAGATGAGAAGGAGAGAGAGGACGGTGTCCACAGAAGAATAAGTTCGCTTAAAAACAACAGAATCCAGAAAAAAGAGACAAACACCTGTACAGAAAATATCCTGCAGCACTCCGTCAGAGAGCAGACCATCATCAGGAGAACCTCCGTCAGAAAGCAGACCATCATCAGAGAACCTCAGTCAGAAAGCAGACCATCATCAGGAGAACCTCCATCAGAAAGCAGACCATCATCAGAGAACCTCCATCAGAAAGCAGACCATCATCAGAGAACCTCCGTCAGAAAGCAGACCATCATCAGAGAACCTCCGTCAGAAAGCAGACCATCATCAGAGAACCTCCGTCGGAAAGCAGACCATCATCAGAGAACCTCCGTCGGAAAGCAGACCATCATCAGAGAATCTCCATCAGAAAGCAGACCATCATCAGGAGAACCTCCATCAGAAAGCAGACCAGCATCAGAGAACCTCCGTCGGGAAAGCAGACCATCATCAGAGAACCTCCGTCAGAAAGCAGACCATCATCAGGAGAACCTCCATCAGAAAGCAGACTGTTCATCATCAGAGAACCTCCGTCGGAAAGCAGACCATCATCAGAGAACCTCCGTCGGGAGAAAGCAGACCATCATCAGAGAACCTCCGTCAGAGAAGCAGACCATCATCAGAGAACCTCCGTCAGAAAGCAGACCATCATCAGGAGAACCTCCGTCAGAAAGCAGACCATCATCCAAGAGAACCTCAAACCAGAAAGCAGGCCCTTCATCAGAGAACCTCCATCAGAAAGCAGACCATCATCAGAGAACCTCCATCAGAAAGCAGACCATCATCAGAGAACCTCCATCAGAAAGCAGACCATCATCAGGGAGGCCTCATTCAAAAAGCCAGACCATCATCAGAGAACCTCCGTCAGAAAGCAGACCATCATCAGAGAACCTCCATCAGAAAGCAGACCATCATCAGGAGAACCTCCGTCAGAAAGCAGACCATCATCAGAGAACCTCCGTCAGAAAGCAGACCATCATCAGAGAACCTCCGTCAGAAAGCAGACCATCATCAGAGAACCTCCGTCAGAAAGCAGACCATCATCAAGAGAACCTCCATCAGAAAGCAGACCATCATCAGGAGAACCTCCATCAGAAAGCAGACCATCATCAGAGAACCTCCGTCAGAAAGCAGACCATCATCAGAGAACCTCCATCAGAAAGCAGACCATCATCAGAGAACCTCCATCAGAAAGCAGACCATCATCAGAGAACCTCCATCAGAAAGCAGACCATCATCAGGGGAGCCTCCATCAGAAAGCGAGACCATCATCAGGAGAACCTCATCAGAAAGCAGACCATCATCAGAGAATCTCCATCAGAAAGCAGGAGCCATCATCAGAGAACCTCCGTCAGAAAGCAGACCATCATCAGAGAACCTCCGTCAGAAAGCAGACCATCATCAGAGAACTTGTCCCTGATAAAGGTTTCTGGTTTTATGATTAAGTCATGATGAAGAAATTATTAACTAAAAGATCAGATTTCAGTCAGGGGCAGATAAGATCATCATTAGTGATCAGTTCCTAAAAAAAAAACTCCTGTTGTAAGATGTTTAGAGTAACTCGAGTCAGTATTTACGGCCGTTAGAAAGGCAGAAGGAGTCATGAAACACGCAGCTGCTTCTGCTTTCACAGGAAAGTCAGAGGGAAACATGTTGGTGGTTTCATCATGCTCGCTGTTACTCACTGGAACAGGAAACATACTGAAACAGCCGTGACCGTCCCAGAGAGCACGACCTTCCTTCCAGCTGGTCACTTTGCACCCTCCGGCAAAACAACACTTATACGTAAGCTCTCGCACTGAGATGTCCGTGATGATGATCCCACACTGGGACAGAACACTTCCCGTACCGGGGGTCGAGCCGGTCCCACTCTGGGTGAAAACCAGGAATCCTGACCTACTGGACCCTACGGGAGAAGCTGGTCCTGCACCCCCCGGCCGACGACACAGAAGTGTCAGTGTCGAACTCGGGATGTGGAGTTCAAGTCTGGACTTGACTGAGTTTGCTTCTCCGTCATCGTCAGAACTTTGAATCTGACATACGTAGATGTATCAGAGGACAGACGGTCATAGGACAGAATGTCTCCTGAGGAGTTGTCTTAGATCCGGTCCTCGGGACCCACGGCCCTGCATGTCTTAGAGGCAACCCTAATTTTCACACCTGAATCAATTGAATGGCAGAGAAATTGATGAGGGAGCTCATGAATCTGAATCAATCGGTGTTTTTGGACTGTAGGAACCTTTTTAAGTTCCTAGGACCTTTCAGAACCAGGCCGTTTTTTTGGCGCATTCGAACACATAGGAACTAGGAAACCTCGGACCTCAGTTTCTAGAAGCTGAACCAGGCCGTTTTTTTTTTGGCGCATTCGAACACATAGGAACTAGGAACTCGGACCTCAGTTCCTAGAACCTTTTCGGGAACCAGGCCGTTTTTGGCGCATTCGAACACATAGGAACTAGGAACCTCGGACCTCAGTTTCTAGAAGCTTTTCGGGAACCAGGTCATTTTTTTGGCGCATTCGAACATATAGGAACTAGGAACCTCGGACCTCAGTTCCTAGAACCTTTTTTAGCTCCTTTTTAAACCTTGCAAGGTTGAAATGAGGTGTGTGCATTTTATCTTGAAACAACTTGTCATTGAGCTTTTTAACTGTTGTTGCTATAATCTATGCTTAGATCTGCTCTGCATACCTGACAATGGCCTGCCGCCTACAGGCTATTTTTTTTTTTTTTACTTATTTTAACCCAATTTTCAGTTTTAGGCAGTGGGAACATTGTGTGTACAAACTGGAACTTAAAGGGTTAAAATTTTGAGACTCATTGATTTTTTGGGTATTGATGGTTAGGCCAGAAGTCAGTGATGACAGCCATGAAAAAAAGCAACTTTTAATTTTTAGATAAAATTCCAGTTTGAACTGGAATGGCAGCATTACAGAGAGGGAACTAAATTCCCTGCAGAAGACTGAGCTAAATAATTAGCATGTGATCTGACTGATCGAAATGTTTGAAAAAAAAAACACACCAAAATGACAAATTTGAGAGCCTTTCACACCCAAATAACCTCACACGAATGAAAAAAAGATTGTTTACTTCATTGGATGTTCAGCATTTTTGAGTGTTTGAAGAACTCTGATTGGCTGAAATAACATTGAAGTCTCTGGTTTCATCACTAAGATAAAAGTGATGAAGTAAATGGTCTGATGTCATGGAAAACAGTTCAAACTACATCATTGAAGTGTAGAGCAAGTGTGTGAGGAGAAAAATGTTCTCCTAAACATTTATTCTGGAATAACATTTGATTCTAGAAAGGTCCTTTTCAATGCAAGTCAATGTGGCACGGATTGGCTCTAAGGAGGAAATGAGGAGGATTTTAGTTAGAGACCTTAGAGAAAGAGTTACCCCCCCATCTTCTAGAAGATCATGAGTCAGACCAGAATACACACCTGCACCAAGTTTATGCTGTTTGCATCAGTAGAAAAAAGTAACATAAATGGTCATTCACCCCCTTCAGAAAGCTGAAGGAGCTGTGAGGGTTAAAACCGTGTAATGCACAGATCCCAGTTGTTTAATCCGCTTATACCATGGTCCCACAGAGTAAACATTTTATGACAGATGTTTGTTCATTTTTACTAAACTGACTATATTTGTTTAAGTATAGGAACTATTTTATACTGGCAGCTGGTTTCAGCGTTGCTATGGTGATAGTATTCTGTAGGGAATGATATGACAGTGATCCAACGAGCCGTACGTTATACAAAAATAACGCACACCAGTTGACGTTAGAATTCTCACTGTCCATGGTATAATTAGCATTAGCAAGTGTTTAGGATGTCCAGGAGGAGAGCAGCAACCCCCACAGGGCCTCTGAGCCCCTTTGCTACCCTCACCTTCATCCTGCTACGTTTAAGTCTGCATGAATGTGAGAAATATAAGAAGATGCCATTTCTACTTTCTACATGAGCAATCGAGCTAGCATCTCCTGAGCTACTGCTAACGGCGAAGAATCCCGACATTGGCGTGGTAATCAGATGTAAATATTAATTTTTTTAGACCTCGCAAAACAGATCAAACATTCATGACAGATTCGGGGTTAAATGAATGTTTTCATTCTTCACCTCACGAAATGTTTTATTTTTTTAAATGATTGTTTTGATGGAGAAGTTGCAGCTTTCAGCTTCAAGTCTGGTAAACTCGCATTTTCATAATGTTTCGTAATGTTTTTCTGCCATATTTCCCGTCAGCTGCGTGTGTTTACGTACTCTAACTGGGATGAACCTGCCGTTCCAGCCCGGCCCCGGATCCTCAGCCTCTCCGTGGTGGACGCCCCCTGCGGGCCGGACAGCGCCGCCCCCCGGAGGCTGCAGTGTGAAGCCGAGGGCCACCCGCTACCTGAGCTGGTCTGGCTGTCAGCCTCCCGGATCAAACTGGAGGATCAGGGCCAGACCCGGGACCAGGAACCGTACCAGCGGGTCGGCTGCATCCCCTACCCGGAGGGGGAGGACCAGGTCTTCACCTGCAGGGCGGAGAACATCCTGGGTCACGCAGAGAGGGGGTTCCCGCACCAGACCGACCGTCTGATGACTGTAGCGACGAGCTGTCGTATCGCCGTGGTGACGCTGTTCTCCGCTGGGATCCTGGTTTACTGCCTCGGTGAGTTCCTGTTACAGTTTCAGGTAAACATGGTCAGTATCAGAAACCTGGATCAGAAACCACGGTTCTGCTGGAGGGGTTCTTCAACCTGAGGATGATGAGGAACATCTGAGACTCAGACTGGGTGAAGCTGTGGGTCAAACTAAGCAGGAACCTCCGGTGGCCAACGGTCAAGCTCCCCGGAAGAAGTAAATATTTGTAGTTCTTTCTTCATCCGCTAGACTCCCACGTTAAAAAGACCAGGAGCCGGTACTACGAAGCCGGATTTTGTCTGATGGAGGTAACTTCAGGGTTAATCAGGGTTTTCTGTCCCCCATGTTGTCACGGTGAAGAGTTACAACACGTGCACATGAGCCTGGAAACATCTATATGTAGCGTAGAGAAGGAAACAGACGGAGGAAGCTGTAGTGATGAAGTAACACCAGTGATCAGAGTCTGATATTGTTCCCTGATTGGACAATCGCACGGACTTCTGCATTAACAGAGTCGGCCATTTCCTGCCATGGTGAAATATGTCGCTCTCTGTTTCTCCACGTCTGTGATTGGTCAGACGCTTCAGACCCCGCCCCTTAGACAGTTCTAATAAAAGAATAGTTAGACGGGTCCAGGGAGCCGACAGAAGGGCAGTTTTCCCAAAAACAATGACTCGTTTTATCACCGTTCGGGCAGAGGAAGTTCAGTTCCACCCATGTTTGAAGTTCCTGTAAACATCTCTGCACCGGGCTCCGCCTGATTTTAGAGGTAAATAAATCTGAGTGTCATCAGCATAATGGGATGACACGTAATATTTCCTAAAGATGGAGCCGAGTGGAAGCAGGTAGAGGGAGAACAAAACAGGACCCAATATGGAGCCTTGAGGTACTCCGTGTTTCAGTGGAGCCTGTGAAGAAGGAAAATGTCCAAGATGTTCAGAAAAGGTCATATTTGAGTCATCATCAGGACTCAAACCTCTGACGATGACTCAGCGAACATTTCACAGCTGGATGTTTGCATTTTCAGGCACCGTGTATTCGCACCTGAAGGCTTCACGTGCCGGAGAAACGGAACATCGGCCGGAATAATCTGCTCACATCAGGATTCATCAGGATTCCCAGATCAGCTGGTCTTCATCAGGATCAGAAACCTGCTGCACTTTTATTCAATGGGGCGTCAGTAATTCCTGAACTCGGCTCCTCCGATGCTTTTATTCACAGTTTCATCTGCTTTATTAAAACTTTTACAGAGAAACTCTGGTGGTTGTTTTTGTTTGTTCACATTAACTCTTAAACCTCCTTCAGATCTCCATCAGCTTTTCCTGCTGCTTTTGACAGACGTGCTTCCATCTGCTCCTCCCGTCTTTTCCTGCCTACTTCTGTCCTGTCGCATCTCGAAGCTTCTTGCATTTTTCTCCTAAATTCTAAACTTTAAAGGAGTAGTTCACCCACAGAATGATGTAACTTTATCTTCCACTTCCCCTCATGGTGAGAAAGACTCTGCAGCACTTTTTTAATATCTCAAATGCAGCCGGCGATCAGGAAGGCTTCTAGTTTCCCCCCAACTTTCATATAATGGAGTTCACCGGGGTCCGAGCCAAAAAGGTCCATAAAAGTCCACAAAAACTTGTCAATATTCCTCCATACTGCTCGTCCAATGTAATCCAAGTGTCCTGAGTGGGTAGCGTCCAGAATTTACTGGAAACGACGTCATTTAGTAGATTTTTAGAGACTAAACAGCTGTATGAGTTCATAAAGTACAATTAAACCAATTAAAAATGATGAATAAAAGTCAATAAGAGAGATATCAAAGATGCTAATAAATGAATAATTATAAATATTAGGCCAAACACATAATTATAACTATGATTATTATGAAAGTCATAATATAACTATAATTATACTGTTTAGAAGTACTGCTATTTTTAGTTATTGTACAAGCTACACACATGTTTCAATGCTGCAGGTACCCTTAGGGTTGAAATGGTACAAATTTGTACTTTTTATGACTTTGGACCTGTCATGGTTTTAGATAACTGCCTGACCCACATGCAACACTCTCAGGAGAATTTAAGATGTTTAATATGGTAAGTGGTTATAGTCCAAGGTGGGTTCTGGAGAGGCCGGGAAATGGGATCACTGGAAGAACGGGATGAGATTGTGAGACCAAGAACTGATAATGGAAGATGCTGAAGGGTAAAAGCTTACTGTGAGAGTTAATAAGGTCAGCGTGGGAGGTGGCGAGTGGGATCCAGTCCGTGGGTAAGCGGTTCCAGAGGATTGTAGACAGGTGAAGGAGATGGTTGGAGGGCAGACAGGTTTGCAGAGTTTGAGGATGGATGGAATGGGAGTCTTGATGCCAGCTGTGGTGGTTGAAATCCAGATTTCCAAGATGTGTGAAGGTGATGTTTTGGGAGCTGAAGAATCTCAGAGGAATTAATGCAGGTTGTCCTTAAAGGAGTAAACAGAGGGAGAATCATAAAGGTTGTCAGCACAAATGATCTCAGAGAAACTCAGAGGGGCTGGAACACAGGAGGAAAGCCAACAGGAGCCTTTTTCATAGTATATAGGTACTTCTGGCCTCATAAAGACCAATATTGTACTTTTGAGAGAACATTTGTAAAACATGTACCTACAGGTACAGAAATGTTCCTGTCTGTACCTCTGTTTCTGAGTGTGTGGTTGCGATGTCTGACCGTATGGAGGACATGGACCCCCCACCCGTGGAGAAGCTGGAGACTCGGATCAATGGAAACTGATTCGGCTGATTTGGAACCACTATGGAGACCCGCTGAGGACTGTATAGACATAAATACGTCCTGCATGACCCAAAACAACCTCCAGTCTCCATCTGCCTCCCTGACAGTGGCCTTTATTTTGGTCACATTTTGACTCTATTTTTGAAAAGAAATATTTTTCTTAAAATTACTACATTTTTCTTGTAATATTTCACCTTTATTATTTAAGTCTGTAGAAAAAACGTTTCTTATTTTGGCTCTAATGCATCAGCAACCAGAGTCTGACAGTTAAAAGTAAAGACCCTTACCAAAGAAGTATTCCTTAAGTACATGTCATTAAGTATACTCTGTTATACTAAAGTACATCCCCCAAGTGTACTTTTATTTACCAAGTACACTGCTATCAGTGTACTGTACTAACAAGTGTACTTCTTGGGACTAAATTGGCCCTATTAAAAAGTGTACTTTTAAGTATACTTAAAGTAATCTTCTGGAATACGTGTGTGTACTCGTACTAAAACTTCAAGCTTACTTCTACTTTTAGAAAGTACACTTTAAAAATACACTAAAAGTATAGTTCTTGGTATACTGTTAATTTACTTGTACGAAAGCTTTAAGCTTACCTTTACTCTTACAAAGTACACTTTAAAGTATACTCAAAGTATTCTTCTATGTATACTGCTAGTTTTCTAGCAGTAAACTTGTCAGTGCTCTTTTACTTTAAGAAAGTACTTTAAAGTATCCAGAAAGTAACCTTTTAGGTTTGCTATGAGTTTACTGAAAATACACTTATAGTACACTGTTTAGTATTTGAAAATATATTTTCAAATATTCTGAAAATTGCCTTATCATACTTCTACTTCACCTTAAGTAAAATAAATATTACACAATTTTTGTCATAAATAGATTCAGGTGTTTTATTTGACTCCACCAAATGTTCCAGTAACATTTAAACTCTCAGTATCAAAGAAACCAGCAAATGTACTATGAATGTACTACTATTAAAGTATATTGTTCAAAAGTTTAAATATAAGTATAGACTAAATATGTTAAACTTCTAGTGTGTTTATTAGTAAATGCCAAGTAAACTTTGTAAAGTATATTTCTGATAAGTACATAAATAGTAAACTGAAAGTATACTGTCTCATTTAAAGTTTAAAATTGTATACTTGAAGCGTACTTGCATATACTACTTTTTGGTAAGAGGAGTTAAAAAGAAGCTTCTGGAAATAACAAATATGACAAACAATACCTGTAAAAAGGAAGTTCATGTGTGTTCAAGTGCTTCACTTAAACGTGAAATTAAAAAAGTAAAAAATAAAAGCATGATTTAGAATAAAAAACAAAAGAGAGAACATAAAGAGGCTGGACTCCCGAATAAAACTTTATTTAAGCCAGCAGGTCCAACTGGTTTATGACCAGTAAAGTCAAAAATCTTACTGCTGGTTATTAATCATAAAAAGTTTCTGTTATGAAATCTGAGTTTCTCCATTTCAGCTCCGGAGACGGTTTCTGACGTCCACAGGTAAAAAAAACAAATAAAAACTTCCATCATCATCATCATCACATGTAAACACAAACAACCCAGAGATGACAGCAACAAACCAGTGAACCAGTAAACCAGTAAACCAGTAAACCAGTGAACCAGAAAACCAGTAAACCAGTAAACCAGTAAACCAGAAAACCAGTAAACCAGTAAACCAGAAAACCAGTAAACCAGCAAACCAGTAAACCAGTAAACCAGTAAACCAGCAAACCAGTAAACCAGCAAACCAGTAAACCAGAAAACCAGTAAACCAGTAAACCAGTAAACCAGCAAACCAGTAAACCAGTAAACCAGTAAACCAGTAAACCAGCAAACCAGTAAACCAGTAAACCAGCAAACCAGTAAACCAGTAAACCAGTAAACCAGTAAACCAGAAAACCAGTAAACCAGTAAACCAGTAAACCAGCAAACCAGTAAACCAGTAAACCAGTAAACCAGTAAACCAGCAAACCAGTAAACCAGTAAACCAGCAAACCAGTAAACCAGTAAACCAGTAAAGCAGGGCCGAGCTTCTCTCTGCGGTGTCTTTCACTCCGTCATGACAGGAAGCGATCAGCTGACTCAGAGCGAGAAGAGCAGGAACGTCCACGCGAAGCTGCGAGTTTCTGGTCGTCCTCCAGCCTGAAGATGCAGCAGCAGACTCCGTGTTTCCTCCTGATGGTGATCGTCTCAGGTACGAGCGTCTGGCTTCAGCATGCAGGGCTGCAGCAGCTGCTTCAGGGCTGCTGTGGTTCACCTTTAACACCACGCTGCATGGGACCAGAACCACAGCTTCCTGGACCAGAGACCGCGAGGCTGCAGCCGTGGTCTGACTTTAATCTGAACCATCAGCTTCAGTCGCAGTAAGAGAAACAAGATTTAGTCATGATGAGAGGAATATTTACTTCTCTTTTATATTTAAATATATTTATATACACACACACACACACAGCCATGATGACGTATAACACTGAGTGGATATGTGGAAACTACGCGCATATTGTCTGTTTAAGTGTGAAAAATGTTCTGTATGATTTGTCTAAAAGCCAGAGATGTCTGTGTCAAGGTTATAATAGTTTTTGATTTTTAATTAGTTTCAGTTTTTATTTCGTTTTGACTTTTTGTTTTTCAGTTCAGTTAGTTTTTGTTAGTTTTTTTGAGCAGATTTGCTCATTTTTATTAGTTTCTATTTTTGGAAATGTTTAGTTTTAGTTTAGTTTTAATTAGTTTCAGTGTTAGTTTTAGTTTTTGGGGGTTTTCTTTTCAGTAAATTATAGGTGTTTGTCTGATGTGACATTCAAAATCATCAGAAAGCCACTTGGAGTGGCATTAAATAGAAATAGATTTCAAATCAACCAAAAAGGCTGATGTATTATATTAATTTTACAAAGACTAAAACTAAGGATGTGCAATAGTTTTAGTTAGTTTTGTAAAGACACAATACAGTTTCAGTTAGTTATCGTTTTGTTAAAAACTGTTTGTTTCTATTTTTATTTCAGTTAACTGAAATGTTTTTTCAATTTTAGTTTGAGTTTTTTCGTTAGTTTTAGTGAACTATAATAACCTTGGTCTGTGTGCACACTTCCGCTCTGGGATACAAACTGAAACTGACGTTACTCTGGAACAGGTCAGAGGTTTTCTTATTACTGTGAACTTGGTGAAGTTGAGGATGAAATCTATTTTTTGTTGTTTTGCCCGTTTTATGATGATTTAAGAAAACCTTTTTTACAAAGTATGTGAGCACGTATGCTGGTGGTGATGTAATCAAATGGCTTTTTTATAATCATGTATTTGCTTCATCTACAGTAATTAAATACATAAATGTAGAGAGGACGTGATGATGGATAAGACTCGTATTGTTTCTGATTGCAGATATATTTTTTTACTGTTTCTGGATTCTTTTAATGTGATGGATGTCAGTGTGATGATATGAATAATCCAATAAGGGGGGGGGCTGTATAACAGCCAGACACGGAAATAAAAAATTCATTCATTCATTCATTCATTCATTCACAGCCATGGAAAAAAATGGAGACCACTCTTGTTTTCTCATATTTTTTGGTCATTTTAATGCCTGGTACTACCAAAAGTACATCTGTGTGGACAAATATAATAACAGAAATAGCTCATAAGGGTTTAATCTGAGAACTGATATCAGCCATTTTCCTGCTTTTTTTTTTGATCAGTGATTTTGGTTATTAAGCTCTTGGATCAACATCTATGACATCGTACAGCCAAAAACAGCTTTTAGGTATTCTAGATGTTCTTTTTCTGTCTCTTTCAGTGACATGATCCACACCACAGGTGGTACTCAGTTGCATAATATATATAGGGATGCGCAAAACAGCCAGTATTTGTATCTGTATTTGTATTTGTAATCAAGTAAAATCAGGCATAATTTTTTTTTTCTGCGTTACGCTTCCAATTTTCCCTTAAATGAAGCGAACAGGTGGTTGAAACTGACTTGCAGAGGCAGAACATGTCTGTGATGATGTGCTGGCGTTTATGTTGTGAAGTCAAAATAATAAAAAATAATAAAAATACACTGGATTGCCCCGTACATGGTGGTATCGAAAATGGCTAATCTCGTTATTTGGGGGTGTTAGAATGAAGGCCAGGGACTCCTTAATATCAATTAATACATTTAATTTCAAAATAGGTTCAGACTGCATGAACAACCGTAAAGAGCATGTGTTCATGACTGTAACAGGAAACCCCCCCCCCCCCCCCCCCCCCCCCATCACTGACACATGATATAATTACATCATTTCATCATCATGTGACAGTTTTAACGCTGTGAAGTCACGTCACATTTCTAAACTTCATCATGGACTGATTTAACATTTCGCCTGAAACGAGGTGATTAAAATCTCCACTGATGAAAGAAAAAGTCCCGATGAAAGTCGCGCTGAAGTTCAGATCTGCGATCATCCAGCACAGAGCCGGCTTTGCCACTAAGCAGACTAAGTGACCGCTTAGGCCCTGCACCACTAGGGGGCCCCCTAAGGAAGTAGTTTGTCTCAATGAGCGCTTTACTGGGCTTCATTAAGATGAAGAGGAAATATCCATCTGGGGTAGAAAAAAGAAACAAAAAGGCTAAAGAAGAAGCTGTCAAGGACAAGGTGATTTATTTTGTTAAAATACTGTAATGTCAGGTATTAGTTTGGTGTCAGTGATAACAAAGATGTTTAGACTAGAAATGTCACAGCAATTTTGGAAAACACGATTTAATTTAGCAGAGTGCGAACAGATTTAGTAACTGGTTGGATACTGTTAGCCAGCAATGCAGTTATAGCTCAAGCCAGCGGCAGGGTTGCCGACCATCCTTACAATATGGAACTGGCTTCACATGCCCCCCCAGAGCATTGCTGAGAGAGCAGCTAGCTAGCCAGACAACAATAAACCACAATCCATGAAACTCTGAACTCAGAGCACATCAACAGCACTATTACTGGTAAGCGTAACCATATTTTACTTATGTCCCTAGAGTGTTTTGAATAAGTTAATAAACATTATATCATGACTTAAGGTGTTGCGTCTACCTAAAAACTTTGTTCATGGTATGAATGGGTAGGGCCCCCAACATTATTCTGCTTAGGGGTTCCCTGAAGTCTTGAGCCAGCTCTGATCCTGCAGCATCTCTACATGTGCGGCTGGAAAACTGTCCGAACCTTCAGGAATTAGGAAGATAACGTGATATTTGAGCACAACTGTAGAATGAGGAAAACGGAGAGCATGACGGAAACCAGCTTAGCTGACCCAGAAATCGCCAAATTGTGAGTGAGGTTTTAATGTAATTCTCCCTGCATGACCAGGTTCATTTTGACAGCTCTAATAAAAATTCTGAATTTATTTAGTTTGCGGCAATTACAACAGTCTGGTGACGGGAAATTATGGCCCAGGAAATATTCATGAAACACACGAGGTTTCTGAGGGTCTACGGTCTGATATGTAGCCCAGCATCATCTCACCGGCCAGTTTCTCGTCTCCAAAGTGTTCGTGCAGAAGGTTCAGAGTTTACGTACAGGTGCGCACGTTCTCCAACCAGGTGTGTTGTTATAAATCAGAAAGTTTGCGTGGAAAATCACTTCCGCCACTTCCAGGCTTTGTGCGTAAGCAAGAGAACGTGAGCGTAACTACGAGGGAGGTGATGATAAGCAGAAGTTTCTCATCACTCCTGTAACTCCTCTTTAGTCTCCGCCGGCTGGAAGATGACGGCGTCTCCGCTGGTCTCCGTCTCCAGAGGAGAAGACGCCGTCCTCAACTGCTCCTTCACTCCTGGAAAAGCAGGATATTCAGGGGGGATCACGGTGAAATGGATCGCTAGAGAGAAGACGGCTGATCCCTTCTTCGTTTGCTCAGTGGAGGAAGATAATCCCTGTTCAGGTTCTGGATTAAAATACTCGCTGGCTGGAGATCCTCGGAGTGGAGACCTGTCGCTGCTCATCAGGAAGGTGGAGCTGATGGATGACGGCACGTTCTTCTGTCGGGTGGAGCTGGACGTGAATGTTGGTTGGGGTAGAAAACATCTAGAAGAAAAGACGGAGCTTCATGTGGAAGGTAAGTTCTCCTGTTTCTGTCCACAAAAATGGATTTTGTTCAGAAGTGTTTTTCCGTTAATCAGTAATCTTGGATTATGTTCCAAGTCTGAGGATCAGAAGCAGATCAAGGGTTCCCGACCAGCACCCATCGTGGATCATGACACCTGGGGAGGGACGGCCGTGGTCCCAACATGAAGCCCGGACCTCATGAAACCAGAAATAACAGATCTGATCATGTCATTAATGATTAATTAATGATTAGTTAATGGTCAGTTAGTGGTAAAATGTCTGGAAACTGGGAGCAGTGCTGGTAAATGTGGAAGTAGTAAATGTAGTAAAAAGTACTGCAGAACTGGTGCAGACTAGTTAGTGATGTCAACAGTTTTGGGTCCAGCTGCTGAATCTGGACAGAGAATTCCCAAATATTTACTCATCATCAATAATTTGATGTCAGCTTTATCTGTGTCGCGCTTTAAACACAGCAGCTGCTGAAACGAAGCGCTGAACAGACGTGGAAACATGAAAACAAATATGAGAACAAGCCAAACACAGCATGATGATGACTTCATCATTTTCACCGGTTAATGAGCAGTCTGGTTTTACGATTAAGTCACGATGACGTAATCATTAAAAGATCAGACGAAGCTGAGATCATCATTAGTGATCAGTTCCTGACTTCCTGACTCCTGTTGTAAAGTGTTCAGAGTAACTCGGTGCGTATTTACGGCCGTTAGAAAGGCAGAGGTCATGAAACACGCAGCTGCTTCTGCTTTCACAGGAAACTCAGAGGGAAACGTGGTTTCATCGTGCTCGCTGTTACTCACCGGCCCTGACAAAAACCCGCACTTCCCCCCAGATCCCGTACAGCAGGTCCAAGTCCAGTTCTCCAGCACACCTGAAGCAAATGAACGCTGGTTACCAGCCTCTGCAGAGCTGGATGACGCGCGTGAGGAAGGCTAAATCTCAGTTCTCCCCTTCCCCTGTTTCACACATGTAGGAGAAAGTGTTTCCTCCTTCCTGATTTCTTACTTTTTTACATGTTTGTCACACTTAAATGTTTCAGATCATCAAACAAGTTTAAACATTAGACAAAGAGAACACAAGTAAACACAAAATGCAGTTTTTAAATGAAGGTTTTTATCAGTAAGGGGGGAAAATCCAACCCTCCATGTCCCTGTGTGAAAAAGTGATCTTCCCCTAAACCTAATAACTGGTTGTTCCACCTTAGCAGCAACAACTGCATCAAGCGTTTGTGATAACTGGCAGTGAGTCTTCTACAGCGCTGTGGAGGAATTTTGTTCCACTCATCTTTGCAGAATTGTTGTAATTCAGCCACATTGGAGGCTTTTCCAGCATGAACCGCCTTTTTAAGCTCATGCCACAGCATCTCAATGGGATTCAGGTGGGGGCTTTGACTAGGCCACTCCAAAGTCTTCATGTTGTTGTTCTTAAGCCATTCAGAGGTGGACTTGCTGGTGTGTTCTGGATCATTGTTCTGCTGCAGAACCCAAGTGCGCTTCAGCTTGAGGTCACCAACAGATGGCCGGACGTTCTCCTTCAGGATTTTTTGGTAGAAGCAGAATTCATGGTTCCATTTACCACAGCAAGTCTTCCAGGTCCTGAAGCAGCAAAACAGCCCCAGACCATCACACTACTACCACCATGTTTTACTGTTGCTATGATGTTCCTTTTCTGAAATGCCGTGTTACTTTTACGCCAGATGTAATGGGACCTCCACCTTCCAGAAAGTTCCACTTTTGTCTCGTCAGTCCACAGAGTATTTTCCCAAAAGTCTTGGGGATCATCAAGATGCTTTCTGGCTAAACTGAGACGAGCCTTTATGTTCTTTTTGCTCAGCAGTGGTTTTGGTCTTGGAACTCTGCCATGCAGCCATTTTTGCCCCCCAGTCTCTTTCTGATGGGGAGTCATGAACACTGACCTTCATTGAGGCAAGTGAGGCCTGCAGTTCTTGGATGTTGTTCTGGGGTCTTTTGTGACCTCTTGGATGAGTCGTCGCTGTGCTCTTGGGGTCATTTTGGTCGGCCGGCCCCTCCTGGGAAGGTTCACCACTGTTCCATGTTTTCACCATTTGTGGATAATGGTTCTCACTGTGGTTCTCTGGAGTCCCAAAGCTTTAGAAATGGCTTTGGAACCTTTTCCAGACTGATAGATCTCAATGACTTTGTGTCTCATTTGTTCCTGAATTTCTTTGGCTGGCAGCATGATGTCTAGCTTTTGAGGAGGGGGGGGGGGGCAAAACATGCAAAAGAATAAGAAATCAGGAAGGGGGCACACACTTTTTCACACAGCTGTACACCTTCAAACGAAGGGCTTTCCAATGCCCACTTACAATGGAAGGTATGATAATCACCAAGAAGATGGCTGCTGTTCTCCTCAGAGATAGTTTAAAAAGTATGACAACCGTTGTATTGTCTAGTTTAATGTTGTTTAAATATTCAACAGTCTTTCTAAAATACACATGAAAGAAATGTCTAGCTCTACATTGAAGCTTCAGAAACATGAACGTTAGCAGGCTGGAAACCAGCGGTGCTCTGTGGCAGCCTGATAATCTACAATAGATGATCAATAACTTCAGTAACATGGCTGCTGGTCCTCAGTTACATGGAGCTCCTTCATGGGATAGAACACCAGCAGGAATGTCATGCACAGCTCGAACTTGCTTGGTAACATTAACTCACAGCTGTAGACGGCTGATTTCTCCAGATTTTCCCCCGACAGCTCAGCAGCATCTGCTTCCACACTGAAGACGTTCACATGCCATCAGAAGTCACGTTAATGTCAATATTCTGGTTTCTGAATGATCAGGAATAACCCGTTTTCACGCATGAGTTACTCAATGAATCAGAATGTAG
>JALJCO010003678.1:0-72880 GCA_023101725.1 Atherinomorus stipes
CTGCCCTTTCACTGCTGACAATGATGTTTAATTAAATAAATAAATCTAAAATATTCATTAAAAACAATAAAAAATAAATATAATTTTATGTATGTATTCTTTATTTATTTGTGATGAATCAGAATTAATCAAAAGGTTTCCACCAAACCACAAACATCAGATTGTTTTGTTTTTTTTTTATCATAAAATGATGCAGTAAGTCTCAGAAACTGTATGAATCAGATGATACGGGGAGGCTTTAAAGGGCTAAACAGGATCCTATTCAAGTATTCAAGTTTGAAGGAAACAAACTGAGTTAACTCCACTGTGACCTCCAGACAAACACGCACACGTTGGTTTGCATATGTATGTGGAAAGAGTCACACTGCAGCAAGATAAATAAGTACTTTTCAGCCCAAACAGAGGTGACTGCCGAGAGAGAGAGGAGAGAGAGAGGAGAGAAGAGGAGAGAGAGAGAGAGAGAGAGAGAGAGAGAGAGAGAGAGAGAGAGAGAGAGAGAGAGAGAGAAAGACACAGACATTTAATTGATCCTAAAACTGGAAAATTAGAGTTTGCAGCAGCACATATTGAAGCAAACAGTGACTCCAATTAAACAAACTAAAATGACAAAACAGACAGATATAAAACATCACATCTATACACAGCTGGAATAAGCTGGATGTTTGTGAATATAGTCTGACGGCGAGTTAACAGGTCATACTCTGAGGTTAAAGCGCTGCCGTCAGCGTAGTAAAAAACAGGACGGAAGACAAACAGATGCTCTGAAATAAATGTTCAATTACAAACAGGACATTTAAAGGGACTAGAGGCAGGAATTTAAAAAACAAACAAACATGCATGTCCATTTTTTTTAATACTAATGGGTGATGAAGCATTAAAAACCAAAAATAACGTTTCCACCCACGTTTCTCTCCGTTGCCTTGAACAGGCTGTGTGCTGCAAAATGCGCTGCAATTCGGTGGTCGAATTTCGGCGCTGCCCTGCGGACGTGACGTCAAATGACACTACATCCTCAGTTTTGATACAGGAAGAAGACGGTCGCAGTAAATTTGAACACTGTAAGCGATAGTTATGGATTCTTCTGCTGTCAGCAAACGATCCAGATCAACTAAAAGACACTAAAAAGTGAAACGACGAAGAAAAAGGTTAGTAAACAAAATTAAAGTTTAAGTTTGTGCTCCCGTGACGGCTTGGCTCTGGGCTGCAGTTACCTGAATCGTTTCTTAATCTTGCCTCTAGCCCCTTTAAATGCAGAAACATTATTTTTCACTTTATAATAACCTAATCTGAACCAAGGTTATAACGTTTTTTTTTATTTTTAATTAGTTTCAGTTTTCATTTATTTTTTACTTTTTGTTTTTCAATTCAGTTAGTTTTAGTTAGTTTTTTTTAGCAGGTTTGCTAGCTTTTATTTTTTTTTTTTTTTTTTTTTGAAATGCTTAGTTTTAGTTTAGTTTTTATTAGTTTCAGTGTTAGTTTTAGTTTTTAGTTGTTGTTTTTTGTAAATTCTACAAATTTGTCTGGTGTGACATTTAAAATCATCAGAAAGTCACTGGGAGTAAAACCGGTTGAGAGAAGTAAGTAGATTAAATAGGAATAAATTTCAACCCAAAAGGCTTATGTATTAAATAAATTTACAAAGACTAAAACTAAGGATGTTTTTTAACAATTTTAGTTAGTTTTATAAAGACACAATACAGTTTCAGTTAGTTATTGTTAAAAAAAACCCCCAAAACTCAAATTTTTATTCTTATTTCAGTTAATGAAAATGTTTTTACAATTTTAGTTTTAGTTTTTTCGTTAGTTTTAGTTAACTACAATAACCTTGCTCTGAGCTCTGACCTGTTGGTTACCTAGCAACCAGATTGTAATGATGTGTAAAACAAACTCAGGTATGGAGTTTTTAATCCTCCCCCATCACTGTGGGAGTTAAATAAAGGCTACTGGTTCTGATTGACTCACCTCTTACATAACATGTGCAGGTTTTGAAGACCCAGGACGTGTGTGAGCGACAGGCACTCAAGAACCGTTCTCTGAACCCCATCAACTGGCTGCTGCAACAAGATGATGAGGAGTTAAACTTGAGTCTGAGGTCCGACAGAGCCCAGAAACATCATAAAGCCTCGGCAGATGAACCGGACCGATCAGAGTTTACATCTGCACCACAAACACTTTGTCCATTTAATCAGCCACCAAATGTTTTTTACAATGTGCAAATAAAAAGTCTCCTTGAAGAAAAAAAGTGATCTTTTTTCGGACATATCAGGCAGAGGAATCTTAAACTGTTGATGCCCCTACGCTCAGACTAACCTTGGGGAAGAAACGGCAGAAATCTCTGAGAAGAACCATCTCCACAACATCTTTCAGCCCCTCCAGACCCAACATGTCTGCAGCCAGAACCACCTGACTGTGGGACAGGAAACATCATACCGCTCAGATTCTGGTTCTGGTTCTGGACCACATGTCTGTTCACCCACCGTACCTTGCACTGGCTCCACTTGGCAAATCCACAATGGCTCCATACATGAACTGGAGCAAAATTTCCATCTCGTCAGGCCCCAGTCTGTAAGATTTAACACAGGATGGAGACGATGGCGTCAACAAAGCTTGTGGTCGGAAACAGTAAAATTAGGGATGTCGTTAGGGATATTATCAGCCTTTATTGGCATTAAAATGTGATATCAGAAAATATCAGTATCAATTTTTTCGTACCAATGCTTTTACTACCAAAATATCACGAGATCTTGTTCCATCAGCGTTGGTCCAACATGTCTAAAAATCCCCTTTATCCTGAAGAACTTCATATCCCAGCATTCCTTTCTGAGTCATGCGACTGCTGCTGATACATACAGACATGCTTTGAAGCTGCTTATAATATGTTTGGTTTTAAGTAGTTGGTTAAGTTACCAAGTTGTCAGAAACATTAGAATTAGCCGCATGTTGGCTAATACCTGCTGGTATCTGATATATGGTAGTATCTAACACCTGCTAGCCCTATTCTGAGTCCTATTTGTTTTACCTAGGGACCACATGTAATATATAAATTACCCCCTGACGTCTGTTTTCTCTGTTGCACATTCGCGCAGCATAACTGAAGTCTGAGATTTAACTGAAATTCACAGACATCTAGCAGATATGATGTCAACACGCTGCGTATTGTGCAGCATCTTCTCACACAAGCTGCATTTCCACCAGCAGCGGATGATCATTCAGAGACTAATGTGTTGAAATAACTCATGGACAGTCATTAACGATGCTTTAAAAACTTGCACCATGTCTGCATGTTGTTGTGGGAAAATGCCATTTGCAGATTTTTCAGATAGGCCTTTATATGACTGGGGAAACTGCCCCCAATCACTTCAACTCCAAAGTAAATGCTTAAATTATCATAAACATAAAAAAAAAATTTTAAAAAACTATTTTGCAGCCTCCATAGGGGATTATCACATTTCCGCGTTCCGGTTTCCGGAAGTTGAAACATTTGGCACTTCCTCTTCCGGGCCATGTTAACGACAGCCGTTCCTGCTCTGTTATACTGTTTAAATCGGATAAACTCCAAACATATTTAAGTTTTCATTCCAGACTGAAGTGATACTGGATCAAAAGCTGGATCAAAGAGATCGATTCGCCGCGGTGAAGGGCCGAACTTTATAATAAAACACACGTTTGTTTGTCCCCGGTGGGGCACAACACGGCACTTCACAGCATGCTAGCATTAGCCAGCTAACGTTTACTGACGTGCTTAACATTGTGCGTCTTAAAACACACAAACATCTGAAAATCGGGTCTGTACCTCCCCGTTTCCAGTGGAACAACTGGGGACTGCCAAGAAAGGAGACGCTTTCAGATGATTGTGTGTTTTCAGCCGCACAAAGTTAGGAACGTTATCAAGCTGGCTAATGCTAACCTGCTAACAAAAGTCCGCCAGCTACTACTCTGTTAAACTTTGTAAATCGGATAAACGCCAATGCCAAGTTTTCATTCCAGACTGAAGTGATGCTGAGGAATAAGTGGATTAAAACGACCGATTCGCCGCGGTGAAGGACCGAACTTTATGATAAAACGACACACGTTTGTTTGTGGCCGGCAGACTTCGCAGTCGTGTTAGCAGGTTAGCATTAGCCAGCTTGATAACGTTCCTAACTTTGTGCGGCTGAAAACACACAATCATCTGAAAGCGTCTCCTTTCTTGGCAGTCCCCAGTTGTTCCACTGGAAACGGGGAGGTACAGACCCGATTTTCAGATGTTTGTGTGTTTTAAGACGCACAATGTTAAGCACGTCAGTAAACGCTAGCTGGCTAATGCTAGCATGCTGTGAAGTGCCGTGTTGTGCCCCACCGGGGACAAACAAACGTGTGTTTTATTAAAAAGTTCGGCCCTTCACCGCGGCAAATCGATCGCTTTGATCCAGCTTTTGATCCAGTATCACTTCAGTCTAGAATGAAAACTTAAATATGTTTGGAGTTTATCCGATTTAAACAGTATAACAGAGCAGGAACGGCTGTCGTTAACATGGCCCGGAAGAGGAAGTGTCAAAATCCGTGAACTTCCGGTAAGCGTGATAATCCCCTATTCTTCGCAAAAAAGTAAATGAAATGCGCCAAGGAAACAAATACCACCAAAAAAACTTGTAATTTCTGTCCAAATCACAGAGATGCATATTCACATTGGATCAGTATCAGAGGACCTCAGAGTTTAGCAAATTGTAGTAGGTAGTTTGCGAGGAAATTATTACATCACAAATCACAGACATGGCCGATTTGCACAGGTTTAAAATCACAATCTCTGTAATTATTACAAATTACACGTAGTCCCTATATAATACTGATACCATCAGAATAGGGCTTAAGACTAAAACCTGGATGGCTGCCAAAACCAACACTGGCGTGGACCAGGTTCCTGTCTGACATACAATATTATATGGATCTTATCCCTCGGCTTCTTTAAAATGTGATTTTAAAAGACCATTTTAACAAAATCTTGATCATCTTAAAGTTTGTGTACTCTATTTTTACTTGATCTGTTCTGAGGTATTATGAAGAAAAGGACAATTATGTTAAACTACTAGTAAGTGTACTTATTTAAGTTTTAAAAGTTTTGTCATTTCTGTACAACTGTGAGCAAACAGTTTGAAAAGAATCCATCTTTGCACCAACTAATACAGCTTAAAAATAATACATTTATTTTACAATGTCACGTCTTTTCTTATCTATCTATCTTTTGTATTGTGGGGGTTGTGTTGTTACTTTTGTAGTGTTCTGACCTTAAGAAGTGTTTTTCTTTCCCCCTCTATAGTATCAAAAATAGTAGCGAGTATCGAGCATCATTCTTAGTACTGGTGTAGAGTTTCAGTATCATAAGAGCCCTACTCAGTATTGGAACAGTTTTTTAACCAAATATTCCTTGGCAAGTACAATTTTTGGCTACTCTTACAACCTCTGGTGGCAAGGCATCGATCACTAACAGCAATAATTCAGACATATCTGAGTTTCATTCCTGATCTGTATCCGTTTTCTGGTCTTACCCTTGCAGAGTGATGTGCTGTCTGGAGCTCTCAATCCAATTTCCACTGAGCATCGCTCGAAAGTACTGGGACCGTGCACACAAGATTGCCCTAGAAACCAAATAAAGCAGGAAGCTGCATGTTAGATCCACCCAACATTCAATATTTTATGTCAGCTGCTTGGATTGTGTGTACTTCAGGGGCAGTTCAGTTTATTACTTGGCTGGAAATATACAGAGCCACCATAGATAACATTAGGGCTGCACGACTCTGGGAAAAATGTGAATCTCAATATTTTTTTGCTTAAAATTGAGATCACGATTCTTTGGCACGATTTTTTTCCCATTTAACCACCTAACCAGCTACAGATTGTCCTCTGTTTCAACTCTTGTCTCCTTTAGTCTTTTGAAAAACCAGCTAACTGCAGGTGGGCTTGCTCCACTGTTGTAAAGACGCTTTACCATTGGTTAGGGGGTGGGGAGGCAACGGCAGTGCTGCGTTTGAGGGCGCTTGAAAAAAAATCCGGGAAGAATGGAAACGTTTATTTGTGATGCAGCTCATGATTAGATTGTGATTAAAAATGCTTCAGAATCGTTGTGAGTAGAAATGAGGTCACATGTATGTGTGAATCAAGACTCGCGATTTTTTTTACGATTAATCCTGCAGCACTAGATAACATGGAGTCTTTTTTACTCTCTTTCAAGCAAGAAAGAAAATGCTTCCACACCGTTTACCCACTCTTCCCTACAACTTCCTTCTTGTATTAATGAAGATGTTTTTTCCATTTGATTTCATTGTTCCGTCAACTTCAGGTCCACAAATATCTAATCAACCAATCACATGGCAGCAACTCAATACATTCAGTCACATCGACATGGTGAAGACGACTTACTGGAGCTCAAACTGAGCACCAGAATGAGGAGGAATGGGGATTTAAGTGACATTGAACATGGCATGGTGGTCGGTCTGAGTCTGCTGATTGGTAAGCAACTCTTACCAATTCTGCATTTCAGAAAACACAAAACACACACAGCCTTTGGGTAATATCATCAGACGACATGGCATGGATTTTCATTGTTATGCAGACGACACTCAGATATACTTATCTATGAAGCCTGATGAAACCAATCAGTTTGTTAGATTACAAAGATGTCTTTGTGACATAAAGACCTGGATGACTGAATTTTCTGCTTCTAATTTCAGACAAGACCGAGGTTGTTGTCTTTTGACCGGAAAAACTCAGGACTAAATTGTCTAGCTTTATAGTTGATCTGGATGGCGTTAATTTGGCTTCCAGCACTACAGTGAAGAATCTTGGGAGTCATTTTTGACCAGGATTTGTCTTTTGCTTCCCCGTTCAGAATGTTCGCAGCCCCTCTGAAGTTGTCTGATTCAGGTCGCAGCCACTCTGTGTGGTCGCAGTCACAGTCGTACTGGTCAGAGCCACTGTTGGTGGCTGCTGTCAGACTGAACATCGGCTGCGACAGATTTCTAAATGACAAAGTATTGCTGCATATCTCACAATGGTATCTATAACATGCTGCCTCATTCAGAATGTTTGGAGCAAGCTTGGAGCTGGCCAATTCAGGTAGTTTATTGCAGCCGACAGACACTGTTCGTGGCTGCTGTCAGACTGACTGCACACAGGCTGTTACCACTTCCAGAATAGTTAATAAATGCTTCTACGGTTGAAGAGTGGTGACTTCTGTTGTGTATACATGTATTTATGGACATAACAGGTATTCAAAAGTGTCTGTTGGAGAAATAACAAACCACAGAGAACTTCAATTACCCATGAGTGGCTGCAACCTGAATCAGCAAACAAGGACCTGCAAACAATCTGGACATGGTAGCCCATCATGGAAACCATTGTGAGAAATCCAGCAGCGCGTCATTCAGAAATCAGGGGCAGCCTGACTGACGGCCAGCCGCTGCAACCGGTGCTGCAGTGACCGCAACCACACCGGCAGCGGTCGCAAACACTGTGTCTGCGACCTGAATCAGCCAGCTTCAGAAGGGCTGTGTATTCTGAACGAGGCGGCATGTTTTATAACCCATTCTGAAAGATGAGGCGATGTGTATGTACGATGTGCATTCAACCATTCTGAAAACGGCAGCAGCTGGAGTGCAGCCAGTCTGACAGTGGTTCTACCATTGTGGTGGTCGCTACCACAACCACAAACGGATCTCGGCATCACTCCTTTCTTTATGCATGACCTCATTGGCTTCAGTCAGAAAAATGTCATGGCAACTGAACGTGTGAAGTTTCTGCAAAAAGCCCAACAATGATGCAGGTTTAATAAAAAAGTGAAAGTGAGGGACTGATGCATTGGAAGATGATGCAAGGTCAGGAGGGCGTACAGAGTTCAGTGGGAGCAGGAGTTCTCCATGATGAGGAAGGAGGATGGAAAAATGTTCTGCAACATGAAAACAATCATAATTTATACTTTATCAATCCCGATTGGGAAATTCAGCTCTGTGTTTAACCCGTCTCAAGTTTAACCTGCGAGCAGTGGGCTGCCAGTTACAGAGCCCGGGGAGCAGTTGATGATGGTAAAGGATCTTAAAGTGGTTCACCTGGGTGTTGGGGACACAAACCCTTGTATTCCAGACCAAAGCCTGCAGCATTAAAGGGGAAGTTCAGGATTTTTGACATAGGGCCTCATTTACAAGTGAGCCAGGATCCTACTTGTCACTGAAGACAGTTTCAAAATATTTCATCCCATTATTCTAGTTACAGGAGGTCACCGATGCTAATGCTAGTGAGAGTCAATAGGAATGTGCTAGCCTGTTATTAAAAACAATCTGAACCGGTCCACAGAACATCCGAGACAAATCAGCAAGCTTATCTGTGTAAGCTGAAGTTCTGTGTTGGCAGAAAATTTTGCTTATTGCAAGCAAAATAATAATAAAAAAAAAAAACTAAGCCACTCTTAAAATAAGTAAAAAAAAGATTTTTTTTTGCTTGTAATGAGCAAAATAATGATAATAATAATAATAAAAATAATTCAGCCAATAGAACAAGCAAAATGTTCTTGATCAGAGTTCTTGAAATAAGATGCATTGCCTTAAACAAGATCTTATATCTCACTGAAATGTTTCTCTTTAGGTAATTTTGTCTTAGTTTCAGTGGGATGAGATATTTGACTAGAAATGAGAAAAGTATACTTGGTAAGATTTGAGTTTTTGCAGTGTAAAGGATAGGGCCAGAATTAGGGGGAAAGAACATGAAAGCATGGATCCATCCTGCCTTGGATCAATGATTCATCACTGCTGGTGTGAAACGATGTGGGGAATATTCTCCTAATACACTTTGAGCCCCTTAGCACCAATGTGGCATGGTTTAAACCCTCTCGGGGAAAATAAAAAAGTGGGTTTTCATGAAACCATAAATATCTCTACCTGTGGCAAGAGAAGACCTGCTCTGCCACCTGGATGGTGATGTCACACTGCTCCCCCCTGTGGTACAGATCCAGAAGGTCAGCACCAAGACCGGAGGCCGGTTCAGGAAAATCATCGCCTGAACAAGAATTCAGATGGAAAACCAGGAAGGGCAAAATGGAGAGAACTGTTTTGAGAATGCTTCAGTCTGGACACATAGGAGGGTGTTCTATGAGTTATGGGACGAGTGATCAGATTAACAACATAAAAAACTAAAGTAAAGCAGAATCATGAATTATCCAGAACAAAGCCATGCTGTAAATAGCAATAACAACAGCAATTTAAATCTGATTAGCTCGTAAGTGGATTATGGCTGAGATATGAGGAAAGTGGATGGAGCAGGGTCACTGAATGGTCACGTGACCCAGAACTGTTTACCTTGGTCCACGGAGTTGCAAGGATCTGCTGCATCTGACAGGAGAACCTCCGAATGTAAAACGCTGTCCGGTCCTCGTGTGCTTCGGTCTGCTGTGTATGCTCGCCTGCAGGGATGACAGTCCATTTTAATTTTCTGATATCTGACTTTCTGATCTGTTCAGTGCAGCAAAAACGTCTCATTATTGATCCGTCTGCTACAGCAGAGAACAAAGAAATCTTCGTTCTTTGAGTGTGAGGAGCAATCTGTGTTTATAAATCGAATATTATATAGTTTGTCTTATATTAATTAATATTTTTCTTCTGAAGTGACAGTGAGGTGAAGAACTGAAACACAGTAAAACAGATTTGTCTGAGCTGGAATTGAGCTAAAGAGTGAAAGACTGAGGTGGATCTCGTCACATTCACTGGGGGAAATGACACTGAAGTGAGCAGAACTGGATGCAACGTAAAAATGGTTCAAAATTCAGAACGGCTATCCAGAAGTGCTCCCATCACTCCCTCAGTATGACCATGAACCAGGTCAGTATGCTGCTGCCTTCACAGCTGCAGCCACTTGTGACTGCAGCTTTGCTTCATCACTGTTGACCGGATTATCTGAATTATTCTGCTTATTTTTAGCTGCAGTCCAGACACCAAGCTGAGAGATTTTAGTGGTGCCTCTCTTTCTCCATTCCTAAAAATCAATATGTAATCATTTTTGTAACACTTATTTGCAGCATGGTTGTCAAATTATAACTCCATATTTTGAAAGAGCTTCATTTCAAACTGTTCTTGATAATTAAACACATATTATTCGTGTAGAGTAGACGCGATGAACTGGCGACCTGTCCAGGGAACACCCTGCCTCTCACCGGTACCCATATCTTCCAAAGCCAAACCAGTTAACATGAAAATGATTGTGATTATGGTCATTACTGTTCTTATTGTGTAAGGTTTCTTTAGGCTCAACCACACGTCACTTCTTAACAACAGAGCAGCTGATAAACAAACCAATTCAGATCCAAATGTTCTCTGAATAGTTTAAAGGAAATAAAACTTCTAAAGTAAACTTAAGTCTGTAGATGAGTCATTACTTTAATAAAAACAAAATGTTAACATCTCTCTCTCTCTGCAACTTTACAATCATTCCAACAATTTCTCAGTTGCTCCACCAGAGAAAAAAAGATGTTGGACTTTAAATGTTAAAAATGCATCCAGCCTTCTTTTATGAAGATCAGACCCTAATCTGGTTCTGCTCACTTCCACCTAAAGCGGGGGGGGGGAGTAATGAACATGTCAACATTTTTCCCAGAAAACATATTTCTAGTAGAGCTATTGACACAAAATTTTGACCAGATGTCGGCAACAACCCAAGTAATGCACACATACAACAAAATCCTAACATTTATGTCCACAAATGAAGTTATGTGTAATATAGTGAAATGATACAGGGAATATTGAAAACATGAAAAAATGGAGGACAAAAAGATCTGAAAGCCAAGAAAGCAGCTGGAGTCTGTCAGTATTTAGAAAGTAATCCTGTCTCCTATCAGTGCAAAGTAATATCAGCTGGTTTAGTCCTGATTGATGCCTTTAAAAAGGTTTCTCATCACCAAGGTGTCAGACAAGAAGCATTGCATGATGGGTAAAAGCAAAGAGCTGTCTAAAGACCTTCGCAACCTTATTATCGCAAACACACTGAAGGCGTTGGTTCCAGGTGCATTTCTAAACTTCTGAAAGTTCCAGTGAGCACCATTGGCGATGATGAGATTGATTGATTGATGAGATTTGGAAATCATTTAATTCTCTTTTTATCAGCAGTTTCCACAGAGACCCAACTTTTTTTCGAACTGGCAAACAAAATAATTCACAGCGTACCTGAGTAAATCCTTGAGTGCAGCTAGCTCATAGTCAGGCAGATGGATTATGGAGGGATCTTTGTGACCTTGCAGGACATGAGGCGCTCTGGCCAGGAGCACTGCTCTGTGTGCTCGCAGCGAATCCAAACCTGCATACAGGGAAACATCTGCCTCCAGTTCCTCCTGCAGCAACCTGCAGATACACAGCGAGTTCCCTCAATATTCAAAATCCACAGCAAAAACACGAGACAAATAACTTCAATTTATTCACGGAAAACCACTCGAGATGCAACATCTCGTTTACAAGGGGAACAAAAGACAAAACACTGACATAACAAGACCAGACATAGTATGTCACACATAAAACATAAGATGCAATACTAAGTAACAAACAAAATAAACTATACAACAACATTTAACACAATCACAACCCTCTCATCCAACCCCCATAGTCACATAACAATATAGTTCAATTAACCGAAATGTAGGTCCATCACAATTTACACTATTCAATGTATAGTACACAAATAAAATAACAAACAAAGGCAGTTTTAAGGTGAGTAAAAAGTGAGGATCTAAAATGACGATAGAGCAGTTGTAAAATTGTAAATTAAGAGAAAAACAAAGTGAAAAGAGACAAAAACAAAAAATGCTGGGAGTTTAAGACAATTTCTTTCATGTCAGATATACACTGAAAAGCAGCACTGAAGCTTAAAAGGGGAACTAAGTGGAAATTCATCATTTCTAGACCGAAGAAATTACAAAAAAATTTTTTTTTTTTTAAATCGCCATGTTAAGAACTAGATGTGTAACTTTATTTGGGGAAACATGACACCACTCAGTGCTGATCTCCAGCTCCATGATTATAAGTCGGTCAGGCTGCACGTTCATGTATGTTCATGTGAGTCCCCGCCCTCCCTATAAAACGCCACGGCCAATAAACAATCAATCCAATTTATTTATAACGCCCTCTACAGCATGCTCGCTGACCAAAGTGCTTTCCATTAAATCAACATTCAAAAAACAGAATAAAAACAATAAAAGAAGACTTAATAAAGGCAAATACAAATAAATACACATAAAATATAAAAATATGTCACAGCATGACTGTGTGTTATAAGCCAGTCTGAATAAATGTTTCTTTAAAAAGGCCAAAGTCAGTTAAAGTGTCAGGAGGAAGTTTGTTCCAGTCTTGATCCACCAATCAACTCAGCGTTACTGTCTCCAGGGACTTACCAGAGCCGGTCTGGTGACCTCAAAGCCCTGCATACAGGCATAGTACACCCACAAAACGATGTAACTTTATTTTCCACTTCCCCTCATGGTGAGCAAGACTCTGGAGCACTTTAATATCCCAAATGCAGCCGGCGATCAGGAAGGCTTCTCGTTTTCCCCCCAACTTTCATATCATGGAGTCCACTGGGGTCCGAGCCAAAAAGGTCCATAAAAGTCCACAAAAACTTGTCAATATTCCTCCATGCTGCTCGTCCAATGTAATCCAAGTGTCCTGAGTGGGTAGCGTCCAGAATTTACTCCAAACCACATCATTTAGTATATTTTTAGAGCCTAAACAGAAACTACAGAAGCCGCAGCAGACGAGATCGCGTTTTCTCATTTTCTTTCTTTCTTTGTTTTAAATGTCCCGGTTTGTCTGCAGCTCTGTCGCTCTTTGACCATGTAAACAGCAAATTTCTTCTTCTACGCTTGCATTATCGGCAGAGTAGGCTCTGAGTACCGAGGCTTCCCTTTGCTGCAGGTTCAAACTTCGCTGCAACTATGTCAGAGTTATTTATTTATTCTCTTTCATGGCGTCATACCCACCAAACTGTTATCACAAATCAGCGACACAGTGTCTATTTAATTTCACTGAACAGCAAAGTGAAGCGCCACTAGTGATGCAAGATCTGAAAAATTTCAACCGATTTTTTAAATTTTCATGGCTGATAGTGATACATATATTAAAGCTGAAAATTATGCTATTTCTTTGAGCAAATTTTTTTTTTTTTTTAAATTCTGCTGCATCTGCTGCAGATAGTTGCCGTAGACGTCATAATGTTGCATGGCTGGTTGCCTTGCGTTGTTTCCATCGGATAAAAAAAAAAAAAAAAAGAAGAAAAACAAACAAAAAAACAGGATCCTGTGGGTTCATCACAAAAAAGCGCCTGCTTTATGTTGGTTGATCATATTGATAACTGTTTTATTTACTAGGGTTGGGAAAAAAAACTCGGTACACTGAAATATTGCGATATTCTCATATGCAGATTTCATATAGAGATTCATAAATGCAATGTTGATCTACTTTACCCACAAAATCTCGAGAGATTTCTTAAGGTAAAGGTGAAATCTTGCGAGATTTCACGAAAACCCACAAGATTTCTTGACTGAACAACAAAATCTCGCGAAATTTCATTAGCAAAATAGATCGATACCACATTTTTATATATCGATATGATATCAGCATATGAAAATATCGCGATATTTCAGTGTATCGATTTTTTCCCCCCAGCCCTATTATTTATCATCTGATATTTCTGTATTTAGTCATATCAGGGCGCTTTTTAAGACCTGGGGAGGGACAGCAGATGAAAATTGCCTTTTGGCTAAATGTGGCATATTGAAGAGTTCTTCTTTGTTTTTAATATGCTATATATGCTTTATAAATAAATAAATAAATATATATAAAGTCGATATTGGTATTCAGTTTTACAGCCAATATCAGCAGATACTGATATCAGGCCGATGATATCGTGCATCACTAAGCGTCATACTGCACTCTGATTGTCGGATCTGCGTGTTCGGAAGAATAGTTGAGGTTTCCCGATGACAGCAGAAGTCATCAGTTAACACAAAAACCACCTGCATGGACCCCGTAACACCGGCGATGACTCTCGCAGAGCTGGCTGGAATCAGCTACTGGAACAACTTACAGCTATGGAGCTTCTCATCTTCCACAAAACAGGGGTGTTGTTTCGCTCTGTGTTTCAGCAGTTTGCAGATATTTGTTTGGGGGTGGGGGGTGGGGTGATTAGCAGAAATAAGGGAGGGGCGGCTCATGACATCTGGTCTGCAGGCAGTACTCATCAGCAAAACGATTCAGCTCTTTACCCTTTTAAATGAAGATCAGACCTTCACAGATTCATCTGATGGCCCATTTTTCCACTTAACTACTGTAACATGCACATAAAAGTCCCGGGGCATTTCTTCCCCACCACCACCATCATCATCATCATCATAACTCATCACTCCTGCCTGACTGATCTGGGTGACCCAGAAAGCAGTCAGCTGAAGGCCAAGTTTGCTTTACGAAATGCTAGAGTGGCTTCTCTCCTCAAACTGAGTGACTGTTCGGACAACATTCATTTTGCTGAGCTTTCACACCAGGATACCGGTACAGGCCGAGGATGAAGCACATAAGACCCTGGCGGATTCCTCCAGACTGGAATATCATTAAGGTTTTCTACTGATCAGCTAAAACAGCTTCTTCCACTTTCAATATCATCTTCTGACTTTTCTCAGAGTAGTGGAAGTGATGGAAACTCAATTTAGTGCAAGTAAATTTATGAATATTAAAGAATTAATACATCAGACTTGTACAACGTTGTTATCGAGCCAGTAAACTACAGGAATTAACATGAATGTAAACAAATCTTTTTTGTAGGAGCTTATAAACCAGGGTTGCAAGGAGTTTGGATAAAAACTAAGAAATAAGAAATCCCAATAATTACACAATCACATGATCCCATTCATTTCATCCATCTTTCCACAAACAGCCGGAGTAAAAAAAACTCCAGCAGATGGCTATCATGCACATGTGAGGAAAATTACATAAAAATAAGTAAATAACTTCACACTGATTCCACCTCTCTGGAAAATTACCAGCTAAAAATGTGTCAACAACCAAATGTCCTGACTTTTCCATGCTTAAATTTCAGTTTCTTATCTGAGTTTCGGCCAACAGTAAACAGTTACTATGATAAACAAATCCAGCATGTTACATTTTCATCAAGATGAAAAATGTTTCCGAGGACGGCATAAACTTACTTTACTCTCCAACTTATGTCCCCACAGCATAATAAACATATTGCTTATATTTTAGTTCAACCAGCTTTTAGTCACTTTTTTTAGTTAAATGAAATATAATAAAATGAAATAAAATTTAAATTAAATTAAATTAAAATTAAAAATAAAAATAAAAATAAAAATAAAAATAAAAATAAAATAAAATAAAATAAAATAAAATAAAATAAAATAAAATAAAATAAAATAAAATCTCCACCTTAATATTGCCTTCTGGGATTAATAGAGTATTTTCCATTTTGTCAGTTTCATTCATTTATTTCATTATATAATAAAACTAAAAGAAAAAAATCATTAAGTACTGTATGTTTAGTTTAGTTTACCCATGGATGAAAAAAAATCCTGACTGGACGGACCAGAAAATGGTGACACCTGGTAATCCATGAGAAATTTACTTTGCTTCCGAAGAGTTTTGGTCTATGTTTTCCTAATAAATCTGGGGTCTTAAATTCAAGTGCCACAGACAAAAGGCAGTGAATATCACTAGACTTCAAACTTATTCCACTTAAACATTTTCTGTTTTCATCATCATTGTAGGCACATACATGTAATTCATGGCACAATTTTGAAAAACCCCCAACAAAAAAAACATGAAAACATGCAGCTTGATCAGGAAAAGTGTGCTGACTTTTGACAGCCAATCATCACACAGTCATTATTGAAAAAAAGAAAGAAATTTGTCCCACTGAAAACTAACATAATTTTGCCAAAATGATTAAAAAACCTTTGAGCCACATAACACGGATGTTTTCATTTCAAAACTTAATTTAAACTTAAATGGATTACAAAAGTTGAAACTGCAAATAGCAAGAAAGCATAGGGCCCCGGGCCCCAAAACGTTACTCCTTTGGTGATATTAAATCACACTGGAACTGTAACTAGTGGACTTATTACCTCTGCCAAGGAGGTCATATTTTTGGTAGCGTTGGTTTGTCCGTCTGTCTGTCTGTCAGCAACTTTACGGAAAAAGTTCTGGACGGAATGACCTGAAATTTTCACCAGCCATGTGCCTCAGCCCAAAGACAAACACATTAAATTTTGGTGGTGATCCGGATCTCCTTCTGGATCCAGGATTTTTTTTAAGGATTCTTCATCATTGTGAGACCAGCCAAATTTTTGGAATTGTTCCAAATAACTCCGTACAAATGGCCCGAGTGTTTGGTAAAAAATTACAAGAAAGGATCTCAATGAGTTCTAGAATGTAGAAGGTACATTATAAACTATGCACTTTCCAGTTTAAACCTTATAAACAGAAACTAAATTCAATGACAGACACATAGCAATAAAAGTTTTGGTGTGAATCACAATATAAGGGGGGACAGCTTGGCAGAGGTCTGCGCTCTCTGAGTGCTTTTCTAGTTTTCTTTATTTTTCTTTTATTTGTACCAAAATGACAAGATTGTGAATTCAAGTGGCTGAAATGAGTTTCCTGCAGAAGCTTGGTAATCCAGGATACTGTAAGTTCAGAGTGAAACTGCCGCTCCTCGACATCCAGGAGAAGTCCAATAAGGTGGTCCTGGACCCCTCCCTGATGAAGTGTTCCAGGCACCTTCCACTTGGACAGGGATGGCCAAATCCAGTCCTCTAGAGCCACTATCCTGCACTTTTTAGATGAGTTCCTCCTCCAATACACCTAAATTTCTTCATGCACATACCATTCAGCTCTGCAGAGGCCCCACAACGAGCCACTCATTTGATTCAGTTGTGTTGGAGGAGGGATGCATCTAAAAAGCCCCATTTCCACCCGCGGTTCTGGGTCGGGTGGGTTTTGGTACGGATGTGTTGATTTCACATTGCGTCCCCACAGCAAACCGTCCCCTAACCCTGAAGGCGGAGTATTATATCACTGCTATGCGATCGCGTGACATCATCGCAGCGCAACGCATTTTAAAAGGATAAGTTTGGTTTTTTTCAACCTGGACCTTATTTCTAGGAGTATATACATGCATTTACTCACCGGTAAAGTTTCTGCATCACTTTGAGTCCTTCGGAAGATATAACTTGATTCACACTTAAGTGTACATCCAGTGATAATGGCGGAGACGGAGCAGCGACAATATAAGACATTATCTGCAGCAAAACTCCTTGATTTTCGCCAATACTTTAAGTAGAATGAAAAAAAGAACGAGTACTATTGTTCTGTGAGTCCAGATTTAGCTTTCCGTTAATCAGGTAGTTCTAGACACTTTTTGGGGCCGTGCGTCACGATGCGCGCTTCTGTAGTTCAGCTGAGAAGAGAAGCTCGCTACCCAGACAACAACAAAAACACACTTCACAAAACTCTGAACTTTGTTCGTTCATTCTACTTAAAGCATTGATGAAATGAAGGAGTGTTACTGCAGATATTGTCTTATATAGTCACTGCCCCGTCTCCGCCATTATTACTGGATGTACACCGAAGGGTGAATCAAGTTATATCCTCTGAAGGACTCAAAGTGATGCAGACACTTTACCGGTGAGTAAATGTATGTATAAAGTCCTAGAAATAAGGTTCAGGTTAAAAAAAAGAAATTTATCCTTTAACCAAAGCACCACACGTGACAGAAACAAAGGATCATCCCTGCTTTGTTTCTATATCAGGTCAAGCGGGAAGTGACAGATTTTTTTAACCAATCAACAGATTGCAATGTGTTAAGCTCCACCTCTTTGGTCCGGATCGGTCAGATCAGTACCCCTACGGAGGGGTACCGAAAAAATAGGACGGACTGGGTCGGATATAAGGGTAGATATCCCAGTTTTTATCTGTGGAGATGCAAAAAAAACGTGGCCTGACCCGACCTGCTGGTGGAAAACATGCTGGGCTTTTGTTGCAGGATTGTGACTCTCGAGGACTGGACTTGGTCCCCCCTCCTGCACCCCTAGGTTCAATTATAACATTTAACTACAAAACTGGGGCCCCATGGAGAATAGAAATAAGATAAAGTGTGGCTACTGGTGAGACTGATGTCTGGTAAGTTGTTTCCACTTATAAAGCACCACGTGACTTAAAACTAACAAACATTCATATATTGGATGTGATCAGCAGAGCTGCTGTTGAGGACAGAATCCAATCCTAGAAACTCACTGACAGCGCTGCAATGCTTTGTCAGCCAGGAGAAATCTCTAAACCTGCTGACATTTACCTGCAGGTCAGTCTTTATCTGTAGGTCAGCAGGCTGTCACGTGTCTTACCTGTTCAGGTCTGCAGACAAAGCAGATGATAAACATCTCTTCAGCTGCTCTTTGTGTTTGCGCTGTTTGGTCTGGAAGTCTCTTGCAGCCTCAGTGGTGATCATGGCTCATTATTTTCTCTAAGACATACAAAGACAGACACCCGGGCAGGTAAAAAGGTTATGGTGAGGACAGGATGACACAGCAGATTTAGAGGAAGCCTGATGAGGCAGGTCCCCCAATCAACAGCAGCTAGTATCGCTCTTCTTCTGGATTATCAAATGAAGTCGTATAAGTGAAGCATTTTAAGACTTAACATGACTGTTTGTTATGCAGTCAGTCACGGTATATTCAATCAGAGACACAGTAGGTGACAACCTCTGGAAATACAGTATATAAGGTCAAGAAAAGCCGTCAGATACACAGCAATGATCAATGGATTTAAAACTGCAGCCAACACTCATGCTAGCACCACATTTTGACATTTGAAACCAGGCCTGCTTAACAGAAACTCAGGGGTCCACCAGAACTTACCTGAGCTGGTAGGTCCAGTCTGTGCTGCAGTAAAAACAACACGAGCAGCAGCATCATCATCCTCCCCCCGGCTAACAGACCAGTGCTAGCTGAAAACAGCTAAAGCTTACAGTAAGTTTTCCTCTAAAACCATAAACGACTTCCTTATGACAAAAATAACCCAATATAAATGACCTGCAGCGGTTACGAGTCTGTTTTTGTGTGAAAACAGCTGGTGGGTCTAGAAATTACAGCTGACCCACTGGCCAACGTTGTTGACATGGCAGCTACACGCTGTTCGACACCCACAACACGGCTCACCAAATATGGAAGGTCAGGACGAAACGTCACAGCTGCTGCGCATGCGCAGTGGTAAAGTGGTGCGTTTACTTTAAAAAAAAAGACCAAACCCTTTAAAGCGTCCACACCTGATATACTCCAGCATGTTCTCAAAAGCAAAAAAGGCTTTCTAAAGAAAATACCTGAGTAGGAACCATAGACTGTGGCTGTGTCCGAATGTCCACCCTATTCCCTACATAGGGCCCTATATAGGGATCACGCCATTTTGTAGGGGTGTCCGAATGTCTAGAAAGAAAAAAGTAGTGCACTCAAAGTTACCCACAATGCATCTTGAAAATTAGTGAGCTTCGATGGTCCCTAGACGGGACAATATAGACCACAATGCATTGCAGTCAGGAGAGCTGAATGGCGTGAGGTGTTGAACATATCGAGCGGCAGAAAAAAAAGGAGCGAAAGAACGACAGAAAAGAGATTAAACACAACATAAGTAAATAAAATACCTTCATTTAAAATTACAGATTTGATTTGGAATTAAATCTTTTCGTGCGTCGTGAGTGCCGCTGTGGTTGCCACGGTGACAGCTGGTGATCACATGATTTGCGGCGGGGAAAAAGTAGTCAGCTTAGTGTCCGAATTACAGGCAGAATGAGGGCACTAGATAGTCTGCTATGTAGTGCAGCCCTATGTAGTGAATGAGGGGTTAGGGAGTAGGGAGGACATTCGGACACAGCCTGTATATAATTACTGGACGTAGCTTCCGGTCTCTTCTGAATAGAGAAATGTGAAGCCAGTTGGGCGTGTCTTACCGTCGCCATCTTGCCGTGTCACGTACGTCGTCACTCCAGGAAAATCCTAAAATGGGCACAGCGCGGCCGCGGGACAAATGATTGACAGCTGACGTACTGTGGGCTAAACGCTAACTGAGCTAACACGAAACTAAGAGGAGCTAACAAAGATAAGCCCCCTAAGCGGCATGGTTAAGGTAAGACATGCTTAGACTTGCAATTCGCTGACTAAACACCGCCGTTGTGCGACTCTGTAACAAACTGAGACCTTATTAAGAGCAAAGAAGGAGCTAACTAGGAGCCTCCGGTCGGCAGGCGGAGCTTCCGGTCTGCCGCATGTCAATCATAAGGATACGCCCTTAATTATGTGTAATTTGAAGAATAAATAACATCTAAACGAATGAGTTATAAAAAAATTCACCCCCCTCACAGTTGACATGAAGGTAAACGTGACCTAATAAACCTAAAATGATTTTTTGAACCAGGCTGTAAACCTGTTTATTTCTGCTGTGAAGTTGGCGTTTTAAACATGGGAGTCTATGGGGATTTGCTCGCTCTTGGAGCCAGCCCCTAGCGGATGAAGGGAGGATTACACTATTTACAATAAGGAAGAGAGCTTCACTGTTCTGAGGCGGAGTTTGCCCCTTGGTAGGAACAGACCGTCCTTGTAAATTAACAGTTCAATGGAAAAAATAAAACAGTAAATGAACAACATACATAAAGTATTAACAGAAAGAAGGAGTACAATAGTCTTGTTTTACAAAACAGAATTCAATTCATTATAAATGTCCAAAGTCCGAATAGCTTTTTTGTTTTTCAAAGTACAGATTCAAATCATCTTTAAAGTGTTGTATACAGGGTTTCATACGTGACCATTTACATTTATAAATTTGATATTTGGCATATAAAATAAAAAAAAATTAATATATATAATCGTTTTTTACTAATGTCATTCTTATCATAAAAAAATGTCTTTCTTTTCTAAATTGATATCAATACCAAACAAATCACGACACATAAGTTCAATATCAATCCAGAACCTTACATGGACACAATTAAAAAAATAAATGCATAACACTTTCTGGACACAATTTACAAAAGTCACAAACTTCAGGGATTTCATTTCTGTATTTCCTAAGTACTAGATTTGTGGGATAAATTTGGTGGATAATTTTGAAATGTATTTCTTGAATTCGTACCAAAACATTTATTATAGGACCAAGCTTTTTTCCAATTAATGTCATTAAACAAAGTATTCCAAAAGTACATGCAACGAGGCAAAAAGCTTTCATGTATTAGTTGCTTAATGTTTTTTTTATTACATTTTTTGTCTTTAATATTTATTCCATTTAATGTAATGACAGTACTAAATTTAGCTGAATTACCAAAACTAACATTTCCTTGTATTATTTTTAGGTAAGCCCCTGGTACAGCATCAAACATATGCAATACTCTCGCACTAGAATTGGAACTCCAAATTTGTTTAATAAATCTGTGTAAGTGAGAAGGCTACCATTTTTATCAAGCAAATCTGAAATAAAAAAAATTTCACCATTAACCCAGTTTTCATAGAACAGTGATTTGTTTTTGTATTTGATATATTTATTGTTCCAAATAAGTTGTTTATGGGGGAAAAGTTTTGTTTATACATAAGAAGCCACATCATCCCATCATCTCATCATCTGAGACTGAATCAGTCATGACGTCACGTCCCGTTCAGAATCAGTTTTATCTGGTTGTGTTTTTGCCAGATGATGTCAGAGCCTAGTTTAGGAGACTGGTGGTTTGGTTAGTTGATTGATTGTTTAGGATTTTGACTTTTTAAAGTTGAATGAATGATCATTTATTTAATATATACAGAATCCAATAGTAGTAGCAGTCAATATAAATATAATTTATGTGGTTATTTAAACAACAATCACACTAATGAATTAACAGTTGATTGATAAATATTGTTACAAGATGATTTTTAGAATACATAGACATTTCCTAGATATAGAAAAATGTAGAGCTTTCTATGTATTCTGTGTCAAAATGTTTATTTTGAGGAATAGTGTTCAGTTATTACATAAATTCTCTTGTTCGTATAGTTTAACTGTCTGGATGACCTGACTTTTTTTCAAGTCATAAGAAGCAGAAAAAAAGTTAAGTTTAATTAATGTGTCATCCTACTCTAACTTACCTAAGTTCTATATTTTGAAAGTTAATTGTTGCACACTCCACACAAACAAACTTTGGGTGCTGGTGCTGCATGTGATGTGTGCATGACAGTCCCTCATGAACTAGGTTTTATTGATAATGCAATAACTAAGTTTTGTGCTTATGGCACTTTTTTATATTTTCCTCACTGTGTTTTAAATAGAGATGGATGTAATTACAACATTTGTAGTCTAAATAACAGCAATTTCTATGCAACAATGTTGCATTAAAATGTGTATTGCAGCATTTCAAGCTTTAAATGTGACCAATTGCTTTATTGATCATCCCTTTCCTAAAAGCACTGACACAAAATAAAGCACTGCTTGTGGGTGTCCCACGCCACGGGTGTAGGGCCCATGGTGGTCATGGTTTCGATGAGCTGTCGTGGGTGTCCCTTTTTTTTCTGAAAGGTGGCAACCCTATCTCAGCCTCATTATAACATACGTGAAAACATTGGTTACCCACAGATATGCTAGAATAATACATGTATGTTACTCAAAGCTACAACAGAAGCATGTTAAACAAAAGCCACACAACATACAGAACATGATTTTATTTTATTTCAAACTCTGAATGAACTACGATATCTTGTGATCTCTTGCAGTGAAACACGTTACGATATATTTTACCATCTGTGATCCTTATTTTGTTCACAATCACTTAAAAGCAATAATTTTCAAATCAAAGTGATCAGGGAAGTTTGACCAAACCTGACCTAAAAAAGAAAAAAAACCCCATTATTTTAGCACAGGCGTTAGTTTTGGACATTAATATGTTAATATGCGGACATTATGCACGTACTGGATGCATAGATAACACCTGCATGGTCACGTTTTATTTCCTGCCAATGTAATCAGAGCGGCTCTGCAAATTTCATTCTAATCTGATGCTTTCTGATATCAGAAATGATGAATAATTGCTATCAAAACCTCTAAAAACCTTCAGTTTTGGATGTGATTGAATTACATTTAAAGCTTGATGTTAACAAACTCCCTCTCTTTAAAATCCCGGGAGGAGCTCAACTCACGCAGATGAACAAACAATGCATCGTTGGTCACATGATCAAAACAACGCAGGTAAAACTTCTGGTTCTGAAGGTCGAGGCAGAGTCGAGTAAACAGGCTCAAATGTGACGTCCAGAGTGGAAACATGATCCATTTTTGATGTTTGACTGAAGTCTGGCCCTCACAGGAAGACAAGATTCCCAACCGTTACGTACTTCCGGTGTTTGTTTGTTTTCATCCCCAAAACAAAAATACCTTCAAACAAAAAAACCCCCAGAAAAACTAATTTTTTAGTGGATCTTTATTTTATTTGCACCAAAGGCAAAACGGAAAAAAGAACCGTTTCCTTGTTTTTCGTTTTTTGCGTAAAATTAAAAAACGGAAAAACAGCTTGTTTTTGGTTTCCAGGAAACAGACTGATAAAAAGTACTTTGGTCCACTCCGTTCAAAACATTTCCCATTCTTATTTTAGACAAGTCCGATAAAAGAAGATGGCTTTGATGGTTTTATTATTTATCATCAAATGTTTTAATTGAGCTTTTTAGAGCGAAGCGACGAAGGGCTCCACATGCTCTGACAGTAAACAGCTGACAGCGTGTGGACACGTTTTATGTGATGTATGTAGAGATGCAGACAGTTTATTATAAGTCATTTTATACATCTGATCTAAAAGAGCGCAGAATCATTATGACTCCAGCTGAATACATGTATTACAGGCTGATTATGGCTGGACTCTGCAAGAACACGCTGTTTGTTCCTGGATGCATTTGCATAATAGAGGCCGAGTTGACGAGGCCTTAAAGGAATAGTGCACCCACAGAATGATGTAACTTTATTTCCACTTCCCCTCATGGTGAGCAAGACTCTGGAGCACTTTTTTAATATCTCAAATGCAGCCGGCGATCAGGAAGGCTTCTTGTTTTCCCCCAAACTTTCATATAATGGAGTTCACCGGGGTCCGAGCCAAAAAGGTCCATAAAAGTCCACAAAAACTTGTCAATATTCCTCCGTACTGCTCGTCCAATGTAATCCAAGTGTCCTGAGTGGGTAGCATCCAGAATTTACTCGAAACGATGTCATATAGTATATTTATAGAGCCTAAACTGTAGTGCATCTTTCTTCCGCGAAGCATTCATAAGCGCATTCATGAAACTACAGAAGCGTCGGTGTTCAGACCCCACTCTGCCGATAATACAAGTGTAGAAGAAGAAATTAGCTGTTTACATTGTGCTAGGAGTGACTGCAGACAAACCGGGACAAACACAAGAGGGGTTGGATATTGATTTAAAACAAAGTAAGAAAGAAAAAAGAGAACGCGCGATCTCATCTGCCACAGCTTCCGTAGTTTCATGAACGCGCATCGGCGTACTTGCAGGAGATGCGAGGTGTTACTGTTTAGGCTCTAAAAAAATACTAAATGACGTCGTTTCGATAAATTCTGGACGCTACCCACTCAGGACACTTGGATTACATTGGATGAGCAGTATGGAGGAATATTGACAAGTTTTTGTGGACTTTTATGGACCTCTTTGGGTCTGTCCCCGGCGAACTCCATTATATGAAAATTGGGGGGAAAACAAGTAGCCTTCCTGATCGCCGGCTGCATTTGACATATTAACCCTCTAGGCGCCAGAGTTTATTTAGGAAAATATTCCATTTGGACTTTAAGATTTCAAAATGCTGTAGCTTCGAGGTGGTGAGAGATAGATCCATAATGTAAATGAGAAAAATATTCATCATGACCTAAAATTTATGATGGGAGTAAATTTACTCATGTAATTTGCATATTGTGATGTCATCAGGTAGTGGCCATATTGGATTGTGTAACTTTCAGTAAAAAAAACCAGATTTTTGAACATATTTATACACAGGAAAAAAAAATTATACTGTCATATCATGCTCTAAATAAAGAAACAGGAGTTTGATTGGAGTAACTTTGCTAATATAATTTGTATATCAGCAGGTAAAACTCAGTAAAACAGAATTCTGAACATATTTACACAGTAGATTTTTTATCTTTTTTTTCACTGATCCTTTTTCATCCTCTCATCCTCAGAATAAATGAATGGACAGGAGTAAATTTGCTAATATAATTTATAAATCAACAGGTAAAATTATATTTTTATGCCCCCCCCCCTTTTGTTATTATAGATTTATAATTTGTCATAACCTAGCTGACTCCTCATACCATCATACCAGCCATGAAATCTGGAGTTTGGCTGGAGTTAGTGTGTGTCAAGGTACTGGTGAGCATATCTTTCATTTGTGATGAGGTTCCTCATCCGAAAACAGAGACAGAAAATCACATGCACGAGCATCTGTGAGATCCTCGTGTCCGCGATATCCCACACAGGCTCGTCAGTGTCTTTGATCCATTTGTAGAAAACTTCCTCAACTCTCAAACATTCCCAGCCGTCATCAATAACTCCACTATTTTGATTATCCCGTCTTCTGCCCACACGTTCCTCTTTCTTTCTCCCATCACCGTGGTAGAGAAAACTTTCACCGCCATCAGTGTGCTTTTGACAGTTTGTGCGGCGCGAGTGCAGCAGCGCGTGCTGCGACATCAGTCACTCGTCTCTGGCGAGGCACGATCGTCCCCTTCTAATCCTGATCAGCAAAGATCAGTGCAGCACCTCGTCTGCACTGTAAAGACCTCTGGGCGTTTAGTTTTGTATTCTAAAAGTCGAGATCTGTCTCTCACTCTTTCCACCACGCTGCTGCTTTCGCCTTTTCTTTCTCTCTCCCGCGCTCCTGCAGCTTCGCGCGCAGACCGCGGGTGTCGGGTTTCAAACCTTTATTTCTCTGATTTTTTCCACATAAACACACTCAAAAATGGCGTCAGAACTAAGGCTGTATGTCTTGGCGATGTAGTAAAACCAAGCAGTAACAGTACAAGGCTGTAGATTTAAAGATAAGGTCCGATATAGTCAGTAATGTCGCCTGTCGCAATATTGCGACTTTGGCGCCTAGAGGGTTAAAAAAGTGCTCCAGAGTCTTGCTCACCATGAGGGGAAGTGGAAAATAAAGTTACATCATTCTGTGGGTGTACTATTCCTTTAAAAACCCCGAACGACTACCAGATGCCGAAAAAATTTGGCAATTGGTAATATCAATAAGAGAACAAATTTTTTCGGCAGAAAAAAAAAAAGAAAAAAGATGTGATTTCCAGTAAATTCTGGACACTACCCACTCAGGACACTTGGATTACATCGGACGAGAAATATTCCAAGTTTTTGTGGACTTTTATGGACCTTTTTGTTGGTGAACTCCATTATTTGAATGTTGGGGTAAAATGAAAACCTGTCCGATCTCTGACTGCATTTGAGATATTAAAAAGTGCTCCAGAGTCTTGCTCAGTATGAGGGTGAGGAGAAGATGAAGGCACATCATTCTGTGGGTGAACTATCCCTTTAACTGTGTGTTAGTAGCTTTTTCTCACTGTTTGACTGTTGGATACACTTGTGTGCGATTCCATATCAGTATTGATATTTAGCATAGGGGAAGTTATAAATGTCAAATTATAAAAAATATTCAAACTTTTGTCTCACAGAGATGTAAAAATGTGCTGTCATAACATCTGCTGCTATTTCTGGTGTTTTTCATCTGCTCTGTCTGTATGCTTATAGTGACAGGTACAAACACAAGGGAGCATGTCGCATCTTCAAATGCACCCTTACTGTTCTTACAGTCTAAAAACAGGCTGTGTAGTCTGACAGATTAACACTCACTCAGTTTATTTATAAAAAGAAAAAGTCAAATGGTATAGACCTGGCTCAGGGAATCTCAAAATGCAGTGTGTAGGAAGAGATACAAAATAGTACAATAGTTAACCGTCACTGACATTTCTATAAAGGAAGATCATGATACAACATTCTTCATGTGTTAGCATTTGATCTTTAAGGAAAAAAATATAAAAAGAAAACTGCTTTTTAACAACACTACCTGAAAAAGTGAGCTGGAGAGTGTGTCCAAGAAGAGCCGAGCGCCCCAGTGAGACACAAATATAGCTGACAACGCCACATCCCAATCTCTCAAGACATCACCGTGACAACGCTGAAGTTAAAAGGCACCACACAATACAAGTCACGAAAAGATTCTGCCACACATTTGTAATGCTGTAACCAACAAACTTTAAGGCGGATGTCATGTGCAAAAAACATCTTGAATATGTGTCACATGTACTCTTCAGTGTCCTCTCCAGCGAGGTGTGCTTTGATTCGCTCCTAAACTGCTGACGTCTTCAAAAAATATCTGAAATGATTCAAACAATGATTGCATCATCACTATGTCTATTGGTATCACAGGCATATTCAGGGTTTTGGGGGAGGCGGGTGAGGGGGTGAGGGAGGTGCTGGACGAGGCTTCATTGTGGATTTAGTTCCTGTAGCTTTTACGCCCCTCTCCCTCCTTGAGGAAGGTCCACATGAGGGTATTGACGATGTCGGGCTGGTCCTGCTGGAGCCAGTGGCTGGCCCCAGAAATAATGTTGAGGCGAAAATGATTCCTGATGTAAAGGCGACAGGCTTCAGCCATCTCCTGCTCCAGGAACGCATCCCGCTCTCCCCACAGCAGCAGCACCGGAGATCTGACGTGATTGTGGCTCAGAGGGAGGGAGCTGAAAACGGAGACAAACAAGACGTTCAGGACAGATTTGAAAGTAAAAACAGACCCAGCTCGGTCAGAGCAGCAGCGTGTCAATGCTAACAGCAAAGTGACGTAACTCCAGAATAAATGTTTCCAGTAAACACAAAAGCAGCACCCAAATACTCACTTTGTGAAAATATTTATTGTTTTTATCTCCAGATGCACCGATCCGATACCTGGATCGGATATCGGCTCTGATATTGACTAATTAGCTGGTTCGGATATCGGATGAATGAGGTCAATCCAGCGTTCCAATCCAGTTATTTCTTTTTTTAAATTAATATCTTACACAGCAACACAGGTACAGCCATATAGACACTTTAATTCTGTTTGCAACACCGGTTACGTCATCACGCAGAGCAGAAAACTGTTATTTCTTTTTGCTGCTAATGTACACTATTTGTTAATATATAATATTAAGTGCATTTATATCTGTGAAGAGAAAGAAAAAAAAAATTTTTTTTGGGAAAAAAAAAAAACCCCTTTTCGGGGAGAAAAAAAAAAAAAGAATCAAAAAAAAAAAAAAAAAAAAAAACAATTCCTCCGCCCGGGTGCGGGCGGGCGGCGTCTTTTTTTTAATTTGTTACCTTTCTATAACAAAGCTAAATGTTTATGTCAAACCTGATGCGTTCACTCACAGGGCAAGGTATATGGGTCATTCACTCAGCAGTAGTATCGGATCGGTATCGGCCGATACGCTCAGCCCAGGTATCGCATGGGATTGGAATCTGAAAAACTGAATCGGTGCAGCTCTATGTTTTATCAGCAGCTTTGATTGTTATGAATGGCGGTAGACAAGAGGACGAGCTAAACGTCTCTGTGAGAAACTTGCTGTAACATGTTGCTCTCTGTGGCTGCAAGACACAAACGTCTTTGAAGTTATAAAAAACACAAATATTTGAAGAAAACTAATTTTTCATAATGTAGATTCTCTGTTTTGTTCATTTCCAACTTTCCTTTGTTAATGAAGTATAAATGCCTGTTCTGTGATCCCAGATATCTGGTTTATCAGGAACCCCCCACTATTCAACTATTGTCAGTCACATGCAGTGAAACCTCAGACAGTGTGGGACGATAACCTCTAGTCCACATCCCTTTGGACATTTCATAAATTTACAGTACAGTTGTAGTGTTACCCAGAATAGTATATGTGTGTTACCACTAGAGGGCAGGCCGTGCATAGACGTGTCTAAGAACTGCATGAGAACACAGTACTGCAGAGCTAGAAGAGGTGAATTGTTGTTGCAGCCAGTCAGTGTTGTATAAAGTACCCAAAAGCCATACTTGAGTAAAAGTAAAAGTACCTTACTGGAAAATGACTCAAGTAAAAGTGAAAGTTGCCTGCTAGAATATTACTTGAGTAAAAGTAAAAAAGTAGCTAGTATTTACTGTATTTAAGTATCAAAAGTAAAAAGTACTGTTAATAAAACGCTATCTGAAATTTGAGTTTAACATTTTCTTTATTTCTGTTTAATTTAGTTTTTAAGTTTTAATTTGCAAAGTGTAAAGGAGTTTCAACACCTCCTTACATAAACCCAACCATATAGAAAAACACTGTACACACAAACATCCTTACAGACCTGCGTGCATGCCTACCAACATTCATACCCACGTGCATTCAATATTAAATCATTCCTAATAAACTCTTGGTGCTTGGAGGTGATGCAAACAAACAAAGAACTTGATTGGATGAACTTTAATGTGACTGCAGTGCGACAGCACTTGAACTGTCCATTCAGTCATTACTGAACCCAGAAAAACGTTTTGTTCAGCCTCAAAAGAAGTTGTTTCTCAAAATGGTGAGAACTCAGTCTCACTCTTCATGGACTGAAGACCAGACCAGTGATGCTGAACAGTCTTTCACCTGCTGCTGAGGCAGGTAAAGGTGTGTTTAGCTTCAGAGACGGCTGCACAAGGCTGCTACTAGTCCCACTACAACAAAACAAAGATTCTCATTGGCTGTTACGTTCCTTGTTATTTTGTAACGAGTAACTAAGATGCTCAGGTAAATGTAATGGAGTAAAAGTATTGATTTTTCTCGGAAAATGTATTGAAGTAAAAGTAAAAGTCATCAGAAATAGAAGTAGTAAAGTAAAGTACAAATATAAAAAAATACTACTTAGTTACTAGGCAAGTAAGTAACTAAGTATTTTTACTTAGTTACTATACAACACTGCAGCCAGTTAATAAAGAGGCTCGGTGATCACACCAGGCAGAGGTCTTTATTTACAAAAGAACCCAACTCAACAGCAGGGATGCGCAAAACTAATCGATTACTGTCGCGCACAAAGTCGACATCTTTTTTTAAAAGTTGATACATAAGTGGAGACATGATGATGTTTACAGTGCTGCTCCTTTAATGAGGTCGGGCTCGAGAGGCGGACAGACAGCTGATCTGACACACAACACAGGGCGGAAAAGGGAAGAGACGTCGGAGCAGAGGAAGTTAGTTGTGGGAAACTGTTTAGCTCTGAATACTTTCAACAACCTTCATCAGTCAACACTACACAGCTCCTCTAGACCTCTTCTGATCCAGCAGAGTCCCGTGCCTGCTTCTCCACTGCCGGTAAAAGATAAGAGAGTTAACTCGATAGTAATCACTTCACCTCTGCTACAGGAAAGTTTAAAGGATAATTTTTTTTTTCTACAACCTGGACCTTATTTCTAAGAGTTTATCTGTGCATTTACTCACTGGGAAAGTTTCTGCATCACTTTGACTCCTTCAGAAGATATTTTCATTGTGTCGCCCTTCCAGCGTACATCTATATAATGGGAAAGACAGGGCAGCCGCTCTATAAGGCATCATCTGCAGCAAAACGCCTTCATTTCACCAATACTTTAAATAGAATGAATGAACGAACGAGTGCTATTGTCCTGTGACACAGATATTTGATCTGTGTCGAAGCAGCTGCTAGCTGCAGTCTGAATGCTCATGTCGCATTTTATCCAACTTTGACGTCACAGAAGCGAAACAGATGCCTTATTTCTGCACCGGAGGAGACGGGAATAGAGTGAGATCGTCTGTAAACAATGAACTGAACAACATCAGATCAGATTTTTTTCTGGTTTTGACTTCGAAACAAATAAAACACATGCTAACAAGTCTAGCATCCATATTTACCTCCGAACACACAGTGTGCCACATATGACGTCATGTCTTCCTCTGTGCATGTGGGTCACCTCAAAGCCGTGTACAGTTCATGCTGAAGTCTGATGAAGGCAGCACATAAATGACACTATGAACAACCACGCAAACAAATCGGACTGAGGTCAAAAAGACATGACTGACCATTAAGACCTGCAGTGTGAACTTAGCCCTAAACCAGGGGTGGGCATCTCTGGTTGCAACACACCTGATTCCAATCAGAGGGTAATTAGCAGACTTGGACAGAGTTTAATGTCACAGGGTGTTTTGTACCAGGAAACTTCTAAAACCTGCAGGATCCACTTTCTCACAACTGGCGTTTTCCCATTAACCACATTCAAAATCTTCTTTAAACTTAATTTAGTAATAAATTCAAATTTTCCTTCCCCAGGCCGAAAGCATATTGAATAAACTCTGCATTGTTTTCGTTGTCTGAATTCAATAAGTTAATTATTCCTTCCATCTTTGGAGCTCTATCTTCCTTACTTTCTGTCCTCACACCAAAGTCTGCTGTCTTCCAGCTAACTGGTTACACATAATTTTAGCCTTTATATTACTTTTTGGCTTTTATGCTGTGATTCATTAAAAATATGCAATAAATACTGGCTTTAACTGTAAACTGTTGTCACCAGAGTTCCTTCTTCAAAGATGAGATACACAGATCAAGACTGATTCTATGTTAAAAGAGGTACTCTGAGGTAATGTTTAACACGAATAACACATATATATTCACTGTAAGTATGACTGTGTTTATGTGTTTAGGTACAGTAGCTATATGGAGGCTAATTAATTATGGGTCATTGAAATTTATTTTATACAAGCATGTAATGCCTTTCCAACTCACTGCCTAAGAGGGAAGCAGATGGCACGCCAAGTCATGCATGGCAATTTCACATGTAAAAAAACCCAACCTGCACTGAGATTCTACTTCGTCTTATTTTTGTTTAAACATTTCCTTTCAACTATCAGTCTGATTGTCACTAACTGGAATATTTGGCAGCACTGAGCAGAGGGAGTGATGAAGATTTTAGCCTTTTCAGAGCTGCAATTTAAATATCATAACTAAAGACTACAATACAACTAAAGAGCATGTGGAAATATGAGCAGTAATGAAGAATAATCTCCCATGAAAACACTTTTCCTTCTTCAGATACTGCATGAAGGTCTCCATAATGTTTTAATGCTGGTTCACAGACGGTCTGTGGTTTTCAACCAACTCACACCATCATCATGGTTCACATTTTCACCAGGATACAGAAAATAACAAGACAACCAGAGATAGAAAACAACAAGAGAAGGCGGAAAATGAGAAAGAAGACAAGAAAAGGACAAGACAAGAGACAGAAAACAACAGGAGACATAACAAAGGAGAGATCTAGCTGATTTAAAACTATCCTTCATTGACCCACTTTGTCACAAACCCAAAATCAACATCAGTGCCTGCAATAAAAATGAGAATGTGACAAAAAAAAAAAAACATTTATAAAGATATAATCATCTCTTTATCTTCCTTCAGGACACATAAAACTTCCTCTATAGCCCAAATATGCTTAAAAACCTCCAACTGCCCCATCATCAGAAAGTAAGAATGTTCAGTTTTAAGCTGGGATGGACCAAACCAAGAAACACTGTCTTCACATCAACACGACCAGCAGAGTCAGAGAAGTGTTTGTTATAACCAACTACGTAGCATGTTTGGCAAAAAGAACTTTAAAGTGCTCATGACATGATCATAACTTCATGTAATTTTGCAAAACAATAATACAACAAGGGGAAATAAGTACTTTTGTGCAGGCAGAAGTCAATCAGACCTATTGTACGAATATCTGAAGTTTAAAAGAGTCGTGATGTCAGTGGTCGAGAACACAGCTCTGGTGGAGAGGCTGATGACGGCATCGGCTTTAAACATGATGTTGCGGAACAGCGGAGAGTCGAAGATCCAACGACCTGAGTGCCCTCAGGTTTGCTGGCAACCCTCAACACCTGCCAAGCTTTTAGGACAGAAGAAAATCTGTTTCCACTTGCTCCAGCAGAAAGAGGTGTTTGCTATGTCCCGGTCTTCCGGCCTTTTCCAGAGAAGACCTTGTTGCATCCAACCATCTCACTTCATGATGGTAAAGCAGCCTTTGAGAAATCTGTAGTCTAAAGTTATCACTCTGGTCATGATGTCATGGCCTTGGCCTCCCTGTGTGACAGGTAGGAAGAGGACAGGCTCACGTACTCATGTTTTCTACTCAAAAAAAGCCCAGGATCATGTGCGTTACCCTCTCAGTTAAAGGTGGAGAAGGGGATGCTGGAAAAACGGTTTGTGCCGGCTACATTTTAGAAAAACACTGCAAAACTCCGGCCAGAAGCCACAAGCGCAGGAACATCCGTCCTGATGACTCACGAGCGGGTTGGTGAATTTGATGACAGCTGAATGGATATTGTTAGCTAGCAAGTAAAGCTGATGAACCTTGTTTCATCTGCTCACCTCAAACTCCTCCCGCGATGAGACAGTCCACATCGCAAACTGAAGGTCACTGTTTGTTGTACATATGTACACATGTACTGTATAATATTAAATAGTACTGTGTATAAAATGTGGCTGCCTGCCGCCCAGCTGTTGCTGCTAGCTACCTTCCACTGTTAGCCTGCTTCGTACTGTAGCTTAGTTCATGAGCGCAGATGGAGGGAACGTGTCTCCCCCAGTTTAACATAATGAAACCAATCAAACCATCACTGTCCCAGCACAAGGTTTCCAACATCGCTGGTAAAACAAAGCATTAATGTCACTGTAGGAGCCTTGTGAGACCAGTGTTTGTGTGTTTTGGCTAATGGTGCATTTATGTTAAACACAGAAGTCGGAATTTTCGGCTCCAAGTCAGAAGTTTTGGGGTTCTTTTTTTAGTTTGCTTGTAGACACTAAATATCTTTGCAAACATATTGTTTAATGTCTAATATAAGAAGGGAAAGTGGTTTGGAAGCAATTTTGTGTCTCTCCTGCAAAGCAGCAACTTTCATTCCCCAATTGCAATATCTCAGTGAGAAAGGCTTAAAACTGGAAGAGAATGGGTTCGCCAAGCTGATTTTAAACATGAATATGAAATATCTGCTTTAAACTTGAGTTAAGAGCAGATATTTCATGTCCTTTTTGGAAAAAGGCAGTTTACGATTTTTAATAACTTTGCTTTAGGAAAACTGCTGTTATTTGTAAAGAATTCAGTTTCAATTCTACTTGTAGGTTTTTGGAATAAAAACTTTGTGTGTGTGTGTGTGTGTGTGTGTGTGTGTGTGTGTGGGGGGGGGGGGGGTAGATACATTTTCTTCAATCTTCAATTGGACTCAACTGTATAAAAAATGTAATAGATAAAAATGTCTATTTTTGGGAAACAATATAGGAAAAACCCCTTATCTCCAAGCTAATGACAAAATATATCTAAAACTATCACTGCTACTTTTAGAGTCATAATGTTGTGGAAATTCAACATAATTATTCCAGAAAAAACTTCTTAAACCTGTTATTAAAAATGCCAATATGTATATTCCGGTATTTTGAAATCTTAGCTGGTTCTTTATTATCTTTAGTCAAAGTTATTGAGACCCATTGTGGAAGGTCCAAAGAGCCACTTGCAGCTGTGGAGCTGCAGGTTGCAGACTGCTGCTCTAGAAGCTGCTGCAGATGTGAACTTCATCATCACTGCTACTGTATGTATGTAGTCATCACTATTATTAGTTCATTTTATCATTAAATTATTACTGAATGTTTCAGTTAATCTTGGTTATGGAAAACAGTAAATATAAATGATAAAGTTTATCTAAACAATGTCTATTATACATGAAGTACTGTAGAAAGACGACAGACTGAGTGCAGGTGTATCTGTGGATGTTGTGTCCAAATCCAGCCACCAAGCAGCTGCTGACTTCTGTCATTATTACAGCAGCAGTTGTTTCTAATCATCACACAAACATGCAGCTCATCCTGGTCTGTTCATCTAGATCAGGATGTCCAGCTGGTCCTTGAGGACCCCTGTCCTGCAGGTCTCCACTGTTTCTCTGCTTCAACACACCTGACTGATACTAAATGGATTCAACAGCCTATGAAGTTCTCGTTAGCTGGAGTCAGGTGTGTTGGAGCCAGGACGCATAGAAAACCTGCAGGATTGTCAAGGACTGGAGCTGGACACCCGTGATCTAGAGACTTAGGCGCCAGGACAGGGGGGCACCAAAGTGGCCAGAACCAGCCCTGGTTACACTGAGCGGTGCACGCAAGGAGGGGGGAGTGGGCAGGGCGAGAAACAAAGGCATCTGAGTGGTTCTTTACACTTGGTGCGAATGGCAGGCATTGGTAAGAGTTTTTACAGGCTCACAGCTCTCATTGGGGTCTGATTTTTCCCTCCTTCTCATGACCTCATAGGCTACAGTAATGTACTGATGACTGTCAGGATGGGAGGACCATTTCACCCAGTATAACAGTGTTTTTGAACAGGTTTACCAGGATTTATGTTTTATGATGTTCTGAAGTAAAGTTCATTAAACTTTTTCATGTTTTTTTAAAATATATTCTACCTTGCGCTCTACCTTATTCTACCTTATTTCAAGATTTCTTGAAATAAGATGCATTGCCTTAAAACAAAATCTTATATCTTACTGAAATGTTTCTCTTTATGTCATTTTGTCTTTTTTGAGTGCGATGAGATATTTTGACTAGAAATTAGAAAAATATACTTGCTAATATTTGATTGTTTGCAGTTTGGGCAGCGATGGCTCTAAAATGCACATAATGAATGTTGGTGTGTCATCAAAACGAGTCAGAAATGCAGATTTTTAAGGTTTAAAAGTTACATTGTGTGTCTTTAAGTCAAAGTAAGTGAAATAAAGAAGTTTAGATAAACTGTTAATGCATTTTTTTTAAATGCACCACCAAAATTAACTTTCTGACTGAACAATTTTTGCTCACTGTCTTAAGTGATGCTCATAAAATTGTTCTGAATTGAGTGAGCTTGGCACTCTTATACAGCATGTTTATTTCTTGTGATACCGCAGAGTTTCACATTTTTCGGATCATTCTTCATTGCCATTGTAATGGGTACAAGTTAAAAAATGGAATCCAAAAACACTGAAAAAAAACATTGAAAAAAACATTGACAAAAGACCCCCTAATATAGTGTTGAAATAAATTAAAACAATCGAGCAACAAAGCACTCTGTCTCAGCCAACTACCCATGCTCTCACCTCCGTGAGTGTCAGTGATCGTGAGAAAAAGAAAGAGATCGACCCAGAGCTACATGGGAGGATCTGGTCAATGGCATGAAGAGAGCTGGGACCACAGTCTCATAGGTTACCTCTGGTAAGTAAATCCTGCAATCCATGCTCAAAGGTTCCCCTGCTCAAGCCACCACATAACAAGGCCTGTCTCAAGTTTGCCTACGACCATCTGGAAGATCCAGAGGAGGCATGACAGAAGGTCATGTGGTCAGACGAGACCAAAATAGAACCTTTTGATCTAAATTCCACTCGCCGTGTTCGGAGGAAGAAGAGGGGTGAGAACAATCTCAAGAACACCACCCCAACTGTGAAGCATTGGGGTAGAAATATTGTGCTTTGTGGTGCTTTAGTGCAAAGGGGACAAAATGACTGCACCTTGTTGAAGGAAGGATGGATGAGGCCAAACACCTTCCCTCAGCAAGAGCATTGGCGATGGGTTGTGGCTGGGTCTTCCTGCATGACAATGACCTGAAACACAGCCAGGGCAACAAAGGAGGGGCTCCGTAAGAAGCATTTCAAGGTGCTGGAATGGGCTAGCCAGTCTCCAGACATGAACCCAATGGAAAATATTAGAAGGGAGCTGAAATGCCATGTTGCTTAGCGACAACCCTGAAACTTAACAGATATGGGGTCAAAATCCCTGCTGCAGTGTGTGCAAACTTTCCTGTCATTTATGGTTTTATGACTGGAGGTTGGTTTGATTCTGCCTTGTATGAACTGCCGAAATCCTGCAGGCAGCAAAGTGGTGCACGACAGAAAGGATCATTGGGCGAAATAGGAAAATCTAACGCACGCAGTTGAAACTTACGGTGCGTACAGACCAAACGCAAAGTGGCGATGAGGTTTACATACAAAGTCAACGGCCGACACGCGTCCAGAAGGCGTTGAAACGTCTGCGCCGCATTTCGCATGTCGGACACGGCGCGTTTTGGCATTTAACGCACCTGATGTGCATTACGTGCATCAAATGGCAGAGTTGGAAAATCTGAACTCATGCAGCGTTGACTTGGGACGTTATCTAATCAGAGACTCAGTATGTCTCGGTGTCGTGACGCAAACACACATTTTCTGACAGGATGGAAATACCGAGGAGACCCTGGTGAAATCTCTTCACTTCACGGCGACAGTGGAGGATAAACTGTGATCTTCGCCTGGTCCCGGGTTTCTAAACGGCGGGTTGACGGCCTGCTGTACTGATGCAGGACTGCAGGTTGTTAAACTGGGCCTGATCAGACGACAGCTGCGCCCATCGTCAGCGCGCAGCTCCTGCAGTAAATAGTGAAACTAACCAAATGCAGAACACCTCTGAACAATATGATGTTTTTGTCTTTGAATGTCGGTGTCTGATTTTATGTGAACCAGCGTCAAACTTTGGGCGACAGGCGCATTTTTTTTTTTTTTCAAAGGATTTTTTGGGCACAAGTGGCCTTTATACGACAGTGTGTAGCGACAGGAAAGGGGCAGAGAGAGTGGGGAGTGACATGCAGCAAGGGGACCTGGACCGGGAATCGAACCGGGGCCAACTGCGCTAAGGGAACTGTAGCCTCTGTTCATGGGGCGGCTGCTCAACCAACTGAGCTAATCACCGCCCCAACAGGTGCGTTTTTGATGCCCAAATTGCGTTTGGTGTGATCACAGCATTAAAGTGCATTCAGACCAAATACGGCAGGGGCGTAAGGTTTACATAAAAAGTCTAAGTAATCGCGCATCAAGGAGCATCGAACGTTCTTGCGGCACGTTAAGGACATCGGGCGTGGCACGTTTTGGTGTTCGACGCACTTGACGCATCAGGTGTGGCAAAGCCAGAGTTGATAAACCCGAACTTTTGCAGCTTTGATGCGGGGCGTCAACCAATCAGAGAGACTCAGTATGTCTTAGTGTCAAGATGCAGACATACACTTTCTGACAGGATGGGAAATACCGAGGAGACCCGGCGGAATCTCTTTACTCCACGGAGACAGTGGAGGATAAACTGTGGTCTGCGTCCGGTCCCGGGTTTCCAAACGGCATGTTGACGACCTGCTGTCTCATGCAGGACTGCAGGTCGTTAAACTGAGCCGGATAGGACGAAAGCTGAAAGCGCCCACCGTTGGCGTGTGGTTCCTGGAGCAAATGGTGAAACTAACTGAACTCAGAACACCTCTGAAGTATCTGTCGAATCCACACACAGCACAGAGATGCCCGACAATGTTGTTCTCTGGCCTCGTGGAGCACATAAAGCCAAGCAGCTGCTCAGTTTCATCCCCCATCGTACAAACACACAGACAAAGGAAAACAACCGGGTCCACCACCACTCTAGACGCTCTTGATGCGCATCACGCCCATCAACAGCGTTTTGGTCTCTGAATGTCAGCGTCTGGTGTGTTTTTGCTGCTTTTCGGTCTGAACGCATGCAGCAGCCTGTTAATCCGAAAGTTACCATCTGCAACGATTGCAGGTGCTGTGCTGATTTGTGAAAGCATAAGACAATAAACTGTCAACATATAAAATGTAACACATGGCTCATATTCAACGATGCAACACAACGATGCTGGTATGCTGGTTTAACGCTCCTCATACAGCATGTGTACCAGTGCAGGTTCTGTTTTTGTTGTGCAACTTAACTTGAGAATAGACAGGCTTGGAGTAACTAAAAAAAAGCTGATAAAGTTTGTGTGCCATTACATAACGAGGTAAAACCCTCTAAAAGCACACTTTACATGATCTGTTGTTTCATAGTTTATTTAAGATCTACTATGTTGGTTGTATCTGCCGTCCAACAGATAAAGAACCGTACGTTCCCATGCTTCCCATTCTCATACCTGAATGTTCACTGCCAAAGAGGTCAAAAGACTTGTGGTTTTTAACGGGGTGCTGCTGGGCACTCTGGAGGAGCTTGTTGGTCAAAATCAAACTTTAATCATGTTATTCAATGTATTTATCTCCCGGTCTGGTGCTGTAGGTGGCAGTGTGAGAGAAGCTTATGAATGCGTTGTGGAAGTCGAGGGTTTGTTGAGAGAAAATATGATGTCAGATCAAAATCAAAGCAATTCAGGTGGCTCATGTTAGAGCAGTATGTGTTGCAGGGGTTCAGTGACGGCTGCATATGGGGCCCTCTGCTATACTACTACTACTTATATATGGCATTTTTCGTTTAGGGAGAAAAGAATATGACAATGTAAAAAATAAGGACTGCGCTGTCAGACACAAGAAAAACTAGTGCCATGTTTTAGAGTTAAATATGTTTAAAAGTGGGAAAGCAGTCAAGTTTTTAGTCCTAACTGAAAATTGTTCTGTATTTCATTACTTTAAACATGGTCTTGTTAAGTGGGTATAAAATAATAAAAAAAACTAAATTCTTAAAAACCGAGAATGGAAAAAAACAGAGATGGGAAAAATTAAAAGAGAATTTTAGAAAAAGAGAAATAGATTTCATACGCCTCCACTTTACAGTTATGCTGCCACAATATGAAATGAGATGAGTAATTTTACTGCTGTCATAAACGCTGGTGCATATTCATATTTTTCCCCATTTACAGTATGCCTGAACTTTACATAACATTTTCATTTAAAAACTCTGGCACCTTAAGAGTTAATGTTGCCTTGTACTCACTCTAAAATTGATAAGGAAAATGCTACTTTCTACTACATAAAATATTTGCATCTTTTCAGAAACCATATCATCCAGTATTTTTTTTTCTGGAGCAATACTACGACTTACATCTGATACTGATGTTGGTGTGACGGATAAACTCACCCAAAGACATTCCTGTAATAGTTGAGAGGTCCTGTTAGAGCTCCTGGCTGGGAGAGTGCATATAAGTAGGCTTCTAGGTCCTCTGCAGTTAGCCAGCGGCCCTTCCTCCCGATCCCTGTGCTGCGGCTGGTGAATAAAGCCTTTAGAGCCTACAACAGAAAACACAACACAAAAGCTGGGTGAGTTAGTGCGACTTAACAATGCGATGAAGAGACAACTTCCATGACATCCATGTCACTGTCAGATGAGCCGGACAAGCTGGAAAAATCAGCTGCAGTTTTACGAACTTCAGTCTCAACCAGTTCACATGCTTTTTCTAATCCTGTAATCTCTAACTTGAGCATCACAAAATTCTTACAGTTTGTTAGCCTAAATAACTGGGGAATGATTACATTATATATATATATATATATATATAATATTAGGTGCAACAATACACGTATTTGTATCGAAACGGTGAGAACTGTGTTTTGAATATCGAACAATACAGAATTTTTGGAGAATTTTGTTCCACTCATCTTTGCAGAATTGTTGTAATTCAGCCACATTGGAGGCTTTTCCAGCATGAACCACCTTTTTAAGGTCATATCACAGCATCTCAATGGGGTTCAGGTGGGGACTTTGACTAGGCCACTCCAAAGTCTTCATTTTGTTGTTCTTAAGCCATTCAGAGGTGGACTTGCTGGTGTGTTTTGGATCATTGTTCTGCTGCAGAACCCAAGTGCGCTTCAGCTTGAGGTCACCAACAGATGGCCGGACATTCTCCTTCAGGATTTTTTGGTAGACAGCAAAATTCATGGTTCCATTTACCACAGCAAGTCTTCCAGGTCCTGAAGCAGCAAAACAGCCCCAGACCATCACACTAAAACCACCATATTTTACTGTTGGTATGATGTTCCTTTTCTGAAATGCTGTGCTACTTTTACGCCACATGTAATGGGACCTTCACCTTCCAAAGAGTTCAACTTTTGTCTTGTCAGTCCACAGAGTATTTTCCCAAAAGTCTTGGGGATCATCAAGATGCTTTCTGGCTAAACTGAGACGAGCCTTTATGTTGTTTTTGCTCAGCAGTGGTTTTGGTCTTGGAACTCTGTCATGCAGCCATTTTTGCCCCCCAGTCTCTTTCTGATGGTGGAGTCATGAACACTGACCTTAACTGAGGCAAGTGAGGCCTGCAGTTCTTTGGATGTTGTTCTGGGGTCTTTTGTGACCTCTTGGATGAGTCGTCGCTGTGCTCTTGGGGTCATTTTGGTCGGCCGGCCCCTCCTGGGAAGGTTCACCACTGTTCCATGTTTTCACCATTTGTGGATAATGGTTCTCACTGTGGTTCTCTGGAGTCCCAAAGCTTTAGAAATGGCTTTGGAACCTTTTCCAGACTGATGGATCTCAATGACTTTCTTTCTCATTTTTTCCTGAATTTCTTTGGATCGCAGCATGATGTCTAACTTTTGAGGATCTTTTTGGTCTACTTAACTTTGTCAGGCAAGTCTTATTTAAGTGATTTCTTGATTGAGAACAGGTGTGGCAGTAATCCGGCCTGGGTGTGGCTAGTCAAATTGAACTCAGCTTTCCATAGATGTGATAAACCACAGTTAATTTATGTTTTAACGTACTAATAAGAATCTCTGTTTAAAAACTGCATTTTGTGTTTGTGTTATCTTTGTCTCACATTTAAATTTGTTTGATGATCTGAAACATATAAATGTGTTAAACATGCCCCCCCAAAAATTAAATCAGGAACTAGGGACCTCGGAAAACACTTTTTCACACAACTGTATGTATGTACACATGTATACATGTACATACACACACACACACACACACACACACACACACACACACACACGCGCGCACACACACATGCATCTAATAAATTAATGATCACTGTGCACGCTATATAATACAAGGGTTTGGTTCCACCACCCTCCATCCAACCATCTGCCCAACACCCCACCCTCCATCCTAATACACTACAAAATCAGGCCTTCACCCACTTGGCAGACACCGTCCCCCCCCCCCCTCTCTCTGTGGACAGGGGGCAGCCCACCAGCACCAAAGCCCAGCAACCTACCCACACCCCACCAGCAGGCCCCACCCATTTCCACAGGGACGCTCCCACTATCATCCCCCAGAGCCCCCACCAAGTCAGACCCTCCCATGATGTGTTGAAACCCACCTTGAAATCATTGATTGAGAGCATGAGCTCTGGGAAACATGGCAACTGGAAGAAGAAGAAATGGCTGGACTTCATCAGCTGGCTAGGATGGCGAAGAGTGTAATCTGGAAGAAAAAGGAGAGGAGGAGGAGGAAAGGAGAGGGAGGAGGAGGGTAGAGAGAAGATAAGAGGAGGAGAGATGAATGGAGAGGAGGGGAAGGGTGAAAGGGAAGTAGAGAAGTAGAGGGGGTAGAAGAAAGAGGATGAGGTGGTGAAGACAGGAAGAGAAGAGCTGGAGGAAAGGAGGAGGGAGGGAAGGAGAGGAAGAAGAGGACAGGAGGGGGAACAGGAGGGGAGAGAAGAGGAGGTGAGGAGAAGAATGGAGATGAGAGAAGGGGAGCAGAGGGGGAGGAGGTGACGAGGAGGGGAAGAGGGGAGAGAGGAGAGCGAGGAAAGGAGGAGGACAAGAGGACAAGGAGGTGATGGGGAGAGGAGGAGAGAAGATGAGAAGTTCAGGAAGAGGAGAAGAGATTAAAGAAGAGGGGTGGAGGAGGAGAAGGAGATGTGAAGAAAGGATGAAGAGGAGGAGAGGAGCAGATGAGAGGAACAGGAGTAGTAGATTAGAGGGGAGCTTTAATCACTTCCATCAATCACAACGTTGTCATAAAAAGTGAAGAAATCTTATTAAACAGAAATTAAAAAGATAATTTATTTGTTCTTTTTTTTTAAATGACATGAAACAGAAAAGCCTACGTGTCATCGACGTATAAACTGTGAAATATCACCTTATCACAGTTCACTGATGTTATATGTAGAGCTACGTATTAATGTGCAACACGCTGGGAAGTCTTTAAATCCCTGATGAGCTTTTCTAACATCCAGTTTTTAAAAATCTGATACCAATCAAATTTCACGTATAAAGCGCTTTTCCTGCCAAAGGAAACACAAAGGGCTGGATTTATTAAGATCCAAATTTGCATGTAGTAATTAGCCCATGCAATCTGGAATTTTGCGCGAGGGGCTGAATCACGGTTTGCGGGTGATTTACCAAGAGTGATCGTGCAAATGACAGCGAGTGCAAACGTGTTGGAAACGCCCCCGCATGAATGAGGGTTTTGCGTGTGGCGAATTGCGAGAGACGACAGCTCAAAAGGAAATACGACCCAACAGAGAGAAATTAGTGGTGGAAGGAGATGAAAATATGATAAAAATAAGTATGATAACAACAAAAATAATACAACAGGTTTCTGTGCAGAATCTCAGAAGTGTTCAGTTTATGAGGACATGGATCAGAAGTTGCTGTACAAATGAAAGTGTCTGCAGCTCCGACATGGTCTCTATTACGCACCAGGTGCGCAGTTTGGCACAACACTAACGGCTTCAGAGGCTCGCGCTGCCAGATGACTGTGATCCTGTCCAGCTGCTAAAATCAAAGTTAAAATGTGACGTTGGCAAAAAGGGGAAATAAAACACAATTAATGCAGCTTTAGTTCTCGTTAAGCTCCACAGTGGCTGCAAACTTTGTTTCATTATTTAGAATATTTTACACCCGTGTTAAATAGTCCAGTGGTGTTTTCTGTGGTGATTTTTATTAATTCCAACAATGAGAACTAAACTCGTTGCCCTCACTGCTCATGGAAATAATTTTGAATCAGATGTGTCTGGTTCCAGGATTTTCCTCAGAAGCTGCAGCCTTTTATGCACAAAGCTGCAATTTGCACCTGCTTTTCAGATGGATTGAAATAGATTAAAAAATACAGCAAGGCAATGCGTCTCACGGTTGATAAATCACTTTGGGAGTGCTAAATTGATATATTTACATTTTCTTCTCCCATCACACGCAAAAATGCATGTAAACGCCCAATATTGCATATTCATAGCAACAGAAGTGCAAAATTCCTAAGAGGCGCTATTTAGCACGTTTGAAAGACTGAACCCTTTTAGCACGCAGCTAATAGATCCGTTTGTACATTTTTTGCGAGCAATGAGATAGTTCATGTTTCTACACACACAAACCTTTGATAGATCCGGCCATTAGTGTTCAACATACTGTCATAAAAACAAGAGCATATTAAGATAAAAACAGGCCTCACACATGCAGGTATATGACATGGAATGTACACAAACAAATGTACCATGCCTCATCTATCCATCAATCAATTGATAGATATGCATGTGTGTGTGTGTCATGTGTATGTATATGCGTGTGTATGTAAGTACAGTTGTCCTCAAAATTATTCATACCAAGGCTAAATTCACAATAGTAAGTAAAATAATACAAAACTAATAAAACTAATTATAAATAAAAATTTACAGAATTATAATTTAGTTAAATAAAATATTGCTTTAAATTGTGGTTGGAAATAATGATAAAAAAACAACAACAAACAAACAAACAAAGAAAAACATGTTAGTGTGTGTGTGTTCCTGTACTTGCAACATTGTGAGGACCGTTTTGTGTCTTTAACCAACAAAGTGAGGGTTAAAGGGTTAGGGGCTGGGATATGCATTATGTCAATGAATGTCCTCACTAAGATAGCTGGACAAGAATGTGTGTGTGTGTGTGTGTGTGTGTGGGTGTGTGTGTGTGTGTGTGTGCTTGTATTTTTTAATTTCTTTGAAAATTGACAAATAAATTTTTGTGGGAAAAAAAAGGGGATTTGTGTTACATAACTTTGACAGCCCTAATATTTCTGGATGACCAACTTTCCGAACATCCCGCCCACACTGTTATGGGAAACTGATGAGGCAATAATGTGAGGTATAAGCAAATCATACACCTACACAAGAACAACAACAAAAAAATCTAACATTCAACAAATGATTTATCCACTTATAAACAAAAACAATTCAATTTCAATTCAACAGTAAGGCAAACAACAAACATCTAGCAAATCAACTTCAACACAAAGAAGATAAATCATTATTTCATCAATCATGGATTCAGCAGGAATCATCACTCAAAACCCACAAGAGATAAGTTATGCATTTCCAGCCGTCTATAGCAACCTATTCAACCTCTCACCAGCCCACATCTCAAGAAATCAATTTTTAAGCAATTTGAAACTACCAAACCTAACCCCAGAACAGGCTAATTTTCTCGATGCATGCCTCACTCTTAATGAAATAACCACAGCACTTCACAAAATACCACATAATAAATCTTGCCTGGCCCAGATGGATTCCCAGCTGAGTTCGATAGACATTTCTAGGACATATTATCACCACTGTTCATTAAAGTAATTACAGAAATTCAAACCTCATCCGCTATACTGACACACATGAATACCGCTGTCATGATGTTACTTTAAATTCCACGCAACCTTCAACTATCGACCGCTCTACCTAATTAATACAGATTTAAAAACCATCACCAAACATTAGCAACCACAATAGAAACTATTATTTCTACTCTCATTCACCCAGATTAGACCAGCTTCATAAAAAAACACCACACCACAGATAATGTCCACAGGTTCTTTAATCTAGTCAATATATAATCACAAACCAAACAAAAAACCATCTTTATATCTCTAGATGCCAAAAGCAGCTTCTATAGTAGGAATCTGCACCCTGTGGCTTCACTACTACAAATAACAAAAGAACCAACTAATATTTATAAGCCCTTGAAGAGACCTGGAAACCATTTATAACTTTTCTAGACTCAAATGAAACATAAGGCGCATTCGGACAGAGAGGTTCTAAGAACGCAGTTTCTATAACTACACGTCCAGAGTTTAGTTATAAGAACTACCCTTCACCTTCAGTGTGCGTTTGCACATGAGGGAGGACCTTCAGGGACCACGTGTGATGCAATCATTGCGATAGTGACAAATTTATGCCCCAGCAGATCTGATACAAAACTGAGGTTTCTCGTCTCTTTTATTCAAAGCTGTTATAAAAGCTAACTTACCAGCTTTCCCTCATCACGGTCATATGTATCATGTAACAGAACAGCCCCCCGTTGGAAAGCTGCCCTGCTAAGGTCTTGTTTACCTTTTGTTGAAGTACGCCCGAACACTTTAGTGGACGGACTGGGGTTCGTTCACTAAAGTGTCACAGATTGTACTGACACAATTTGCAACTGTTTTTGGGTTTTCCATCTCTTTTATTCAAAGCTATAATAAAAGCTAACTTACCAGCTTTTTACCTTTTGTTGAAGTGCGGACGGATCGTCCACTAAAGTGTCCGGGCGGCAGCCGCAAATTCTACTGCTATACTTTGCAGCTGTGTTTGGTCATTAAATTAATATGAAAATAATTTCTTTTGGACATTTCAAAACAGTTATCAATTCGGGACGTGCACCATTGTGATCGACTTAATAATGAATCGGTACACTCCTATTGTTATAGTTCTTGTTATTACGATCTCGGTAAACAGGTCAACAGCTGTGAGACTTTTTAAATATGGAGGGGCTGGAAGAAGCGGAGATCAGGCAAGGGGTGCGGCTTGCCAGTTCTACCAATCACCAAAAATCTACGTATTTAAATTACTATAGAACCCCAAAAAGACCCTGCCTCGGAGTAGGAGCTAAAAAGGTTCTAGGAACTGAGGTCCGAGGTCCCTAGTTCCTATATGTCTGAATGTGCAAAAAACGGCCTGGTTCCCGAAAAGGTAGGAACTCCAAAAGGTTCCTACAGTCCGAAAGCGCCTATAGTTTACCAAAAAAAAGGAAAAAGGACAAGAAAAACTGTAGGTACTATTAGGAAAACCATTTTTTTCCTTCAACAAGAGTAATGTCTGAGGATCTGCTGGCTTGAACATGGTTAAATCATACCTGTGAACACGGTAGGATGGGGGCAGTTTAGGACAATAAGTTTTGTCACCATCTCAGGATAGTGGATGGCAAACAGCCACGCGATGGTCCCTCCCCAGTCATGGCCGACAAGGCAGCATCTGTTATAGCCTTGGAAGAAAAAACAGATGCACAGTTACTTTCATTGAAGATGGTAATTACACCTTCTCACCACATAAACCTAGTCCTGATCTAGCACCTGCACGATGATGGTACACTGGAGTTAAGTATGTGTACTAGAAACAAAACATGACAGAAAGCAAACATTGAGGAATCTAAGACATGTTCCAACTGCACATGTTCTTAACAGTGGACGTGGTCCGCAGTGTTGATGGAAAGCAGTTCAGATGATGCAGACTGCAGATGATGCAGTCTGCAGTGTAGATGATTCAGATTGCAGTGCAGATGATGCAGACTGCAGATGATGCAGACTGCAGTACAGATGATGCAGACTGCAGTACAGATGATGCAGACTGCAGTGTAGATGATGCAGACTGCAGTGTAGATGATGCAGACTGCAGTGCAGATGATGCAGACTGCAGTACAGATGATGCAGACTGCAGTGCAGATGATGCAGACTGCAGTGTAGATGATGCAGACTGCAGTGCAGATGATGCAGACTGCAGTGCAGATGATGCAGACTGCAGTGCAGATGATGCAGACTGCAGTGTAGATTATTCAGACTGCAGTGCAGATGATGCAGACTTCAGTGTAGATGATGCAGACTGCAGTGTAGATGAGGTAGACTGCAGTGTAAATGATATAGATTGCAGCGCAGATGATGCAGACTGCAGCGCAGATGATGCAGACTGCAGTGTAGATGATGCAGACTGCAGTGCAGATGCAGACTGCATTGTGAATTATGTGAATTAAGTGTGGATGATGTAGACTCAGAGATAATGTAGACTTTGGTGCTGTTAATGTAAACTTTAAAAGATAATTAAGACTGCAGTTTGGATGATTTGGACTGCTATGTGAATGATGTGGACTGAGAAACATATGTAAAGGTTTTAGAAGTCTGGGATGTAGCTTATAGTAGTTTAGATTATTTGAAAAGAGACAGACAGACAGACAGATAGATAGATATTCTATATACAGCACCTGTTAGCATGCATGTTAGGTGTCTGTTTGCCCATGCACTGTGAATGAGTCACAGGGAGTTTGTCGTGCTGCACTGCAGGCCTGAGACTTATTAACAAGTTTATTTTTGACCCGAGGCACTGTCACAACACTGACCACTACGTGGAGTTACTCAGAGGTTAGAGGCATGGACTTCTACTCATTCCCTTACCGAGGTACTCCACAATATCTTTCACGTCAGTAACCAGGTGGTCAAAGCGGTAACTTTCGATGGACAACAGTAAATCTGATTCGCCGTAGCCCCGCATGTCGATGGCCACCACACGGAATTCACTCTTAAACTCGCGTAGCTGGTAGCGCCATGAGAACCTGAGGCACACACACAGACACCTGAATGTAAATTTAATATCACACCACATTTTAAAACCTGTCACAATCAAACCTGTGGAGACAAGTATTTACCCAACAATAATCATGCACATTAGTTAAACCTGCAAAGAGGAAAACATGTTCAGTTTTTATTAAGTTCAGTTTTTATTAAAATCTTGAGGCCATTATTGTGTGTAGAGCAGTTCTAGAGGCTGTCACAAGTTCGACTATTAATTTACAAGATGTTAATCATTAACTTAATCTGCAAATCCTTAAAGGGGGATTTCTCTTTTTTTAACCTGAGGTCTGTTTTCATCTGTCCTTTCATATATGTGAGTGATGGAGAAAGGAATTTTCTAGACAGCTCCAGTATTTATCCGGGCAGGCAGCCTAGCAGCAGCTATCAGCCCAGCTAATGATAAGTATGGGGCAACTGGCCTACGCGTCTAAGTTTGCCCTAAAAACGTTCTTTTTTTCCACACTGAAGGGCTCGGATAGTCTCAACGAGCGTCTGATAAAATGCTAGACAGGAGAGATGAACGAAAGTATCTACATTACCTGGTGATCGCTATTTGTTTTGGTGTTTGTGTCCAAATCTCAGGACGCTGGAAATCCACTTTTCTCTTGTTCGGAAAACGTGTGATAACTCACATCAAAAGACTGGACACAGACGCATACCAAATAGCGATGGCCAGGTAATGCCCCATACTTATCGTTCATTTGGCTCCTGCTTTATTACTGTTGTCTGGAAATCCCCTCCACCACTCACATATATGAAAGTACATGAAAACACACCATAGGTTCAAAAAAGAGAAATTCCCCTTTAAAGAGACACCGTGTTACTTTTGGCCACTAAGGGCACTAAACCTGTAACTTCCCACAGGCCACACAACTGTCTCAAAATGAAACGGTCTGTCTGTGTTTTGGAATTATGTCTACAAACGGTTTGATCAGCTGATTGCAATGAGACCAAGCTATAAAGCAAAGTGCTCCAGGTCACATGATCAATGTGCACCTGCAAAGTTACGTCTGGTTTTGGAGGAGGGCAGCCCCCTCAGAGCCCCCACATGCGTCAAGTGCTGAATATTAACCCCAGAAATCATCTATTATTACTTACATCAGGTCAATATTTAGGTAAAAAGTTGCATCATGTCCTTTTAATTTCAGGTTTGGCCTTTTTGTCAGCAAGAATAAATGAATAATTTAATTTCAAGGTTTTTCAGGGAACGCAGACTGTCAAAACAGACAGAGACAAAATATTATTTTAATCCACAAAAGGCATCTATTCTTTATTTTTTTCTTTCTCCCAAACCTACACACAGAGACGGATTAAAAACAAACATAAGAAACAGAATTCACCGCAGAGCTTCACAAACAGTGGTTACGGCACATGCGCAGGAATATTTCAACCTTAATCTGATTACATGCAGGATTTTAATTTCATAAATATTTCATTCAGTTTACATGTTACACAGCAAAGTCACACCTTATGCCTGCCGCACACGAGAGCTTTCTGCTGAGCTAGAAGTCATTCGAGGCCGTTAGCTCAGCAGATCGTCGCCGTGTTGCCTGATTTTTGGTGAGTTTTCTGCCTCACGCGGCCTTGAGATGAAAATCCAACACGTTCCAAAATTTTTTGCCTCGCGAGGTGAAAAATCCACCGTGTGTGCTCAACTTGAGCGCTGCTGAGGACAGAAGATCTAGCGACCAATCAAAACGCGTCCACAGATCAAATGATTTCAACATGGCAGCCCTCTGTCATCACATTAGAAGACTTGATTGATTTTTTGCAAAAAGATCCAAAGACTGAAAGCAGAAAAGTTTTGAGCATCTTTTTGTTAGAGACTGAATTGTGTTAGTGTTTTTCATTTTTATTTATTTTGTCTTCTTATTAACTAAATCGTATGCGACATACTGTACTATAGTATAATCGTACCAGTAGGTGGCGGTAATGCACCAACTGCCATTAAACTGGAAATAAGAAAAATGGATGTAAGAAAAATGAATGAAACTAAGAGACGATATGCGGATGGATGGTTTTGAAGTCTGACGAAACATCATATAAGCAGGTTTAGTCTGGCCGTATTTCCATCAATTAATCCTCTAAAATGTAACGGACTACGTCGCCGCGAGCTGTTATCTTGAAATCTTGTGATCTGCGGATGCGTTTTGATTGGTCGCTAGATCTTCTTTCAGCAGAGCTTAAGCTGAGCGCATACGGTGAGTTTTTCACCTCGCTAGGCAAAAAATATCAAATATGTTTGATTTTCACCTTAAAAGCCACATGAGACAGAAAACTCACCAAAAATCAGGCGCACACGGCGACGATCTGCTGAGCAAACGGCCTCCAATGACTTTTAGCTCAGCAGAAAGCTCTCGTGTGCGGCAGGCATAAGTTACATCCCTCTACACCGGGGGTTCTCAGACTTTTTGGGGGGCAGGGATCCCTTGCATGGGAGAAAATTAGCAAAGGACTGTTTTTATACTTTGTGAGGCTACTAAACATGAAAACTGCAGTCCAAATAAAGTTTTGATTTGATTTTATCATAATCCTGATGCCAATCAAATCATATTCCTGCCATTTGAACCCTAGTTGGTCGTAGCGATGATAACAGTTTAACCTTTTCAACTTATTTAACTTTACAAAATAAACATATGCAAATTGCATTCGAGTAATTTTTATTTGAATAAAAAAATTGGCCTCACCACATTTTTTGTTTTAATGTTACAGATCTAAAAGCTGTCAGAAAGTGAACTATATCCGCACCAGCAAAGTCCAAATAAACCCTGTTTTTCTATCCAACTTATTAAAGCTAGCGCTCTAGCTTTCTTCGTAGCCAGGTGGCGGTCACCTCTGATGCTTTATTCTAATCCATCCACTGGCCTTATAGGTTAACTGAGGATGTCGTCTGCTGTGCTGTAGATGGCTCTTACCGAGCTTGAAACCCACCCTCCTCCTCCTCCCTCTTCTGAGTGATGGAGGAAACCAGATGCAGAGCCCTGCCTGCAATTCTGATGAGTCAGGATAAGATTGCTGCACTAAACCTTCAGAATTTAGAATATAGATGAAGACTGGAGCAAAGTAAGCCCCTTGAGTCCCAACATCCTTCCTCTGACACACATAAACCGCTGATGTGCTGAAGCTATGAGGGAGAAAGAGGAAAAAAGATGCTGTCGACCATCTCAGTCTGAGTACAGTTTAAGTCCAGCAGCTGAAGCAGGAATTGCTCCTTCTCCTGCTAATTAATCCATGTCCTGTCCTCTGCTCAGATATTAGAGATAGGGGCAGGCTTACAGCTCTTGACAACTTCTTTTGACTCAGTCTAACGATAATACCCAAAATACTTTTTCTATTTCATATCATGCAGAACTCCTGAATGCTTTGGATCTTGTTATCTGCAATGCTAAATCATGTGCGTTTGCAGTTTCCAAGCCAGACTGCAGGGATGTAATAGTACTGCATCAACATTTTGAGCAGCAGAATACAGCATAGAGAAGTTTTAAAGAAGCGAGTGCCGCATGAAGCACAAGCTCACAACATAAAACCTTATAGTGTGGTTTGCACCAGGAGCTCAACCCACATGTATGTTTCACCTACCAGAACTCAGGGAACCCATGCAGAAAAAGCATGAGCGGCTTTCCTCTCTCTCCAGCAGCAACATAGTGAAACCTAAGGCCAGACTCCTGGGAAAAGAAAACACACACAAAGAGACATTAACACAAAAAGGCTGAACTGTCTTGCAGCAAAAACAACAGCTGCAGTTGGGTGGAAACTAATAAGAGTAACAAGCATAACTCCGGAAAGTCAGCTTGTTTTCTTTAGCATGAACACACAAATGAGAACAAGCATATTAGAAAACAGTTATCAGAATAATCTGTTATTATTTATATAATTTCAACATACAAACTGATCATTAAATTAGGTTAAAGGTTGAATATGGAACATGGACAGAACAGCGACATCACGTGTGTCTAGGTTGCAGTCGCAATGGCAGAAAAACAACTCCAGCCGTTTGGTTGCCAGGCTCGCTGCTGATACGGCAGTGACCAGCAGCTGCAGCATGTCCAACAAGTAACGCAGAGGAGTTTAGAACTGACAGCTAATGTTAGCCACGTTAGCAACAAGTTAGCTTACCGATCCAGGAGGAAAGTCGCCATTTCCGTGTTTTGGTGCCGTGGAAAACGTTTATGTGGGTCCATCTAGTGTAGCTTCACCTAAATTTACTCCGGTTTTTGCTCTTATCAGGTCATTCCTCTTCTGAGACGGATAACAACATCTCTGGGGCTCTGAAGCAGCTGCTTGACCTGCCGTCTCCACTGTTTCTTCCTGTACCAGCCTAACTGTGCCCAACATACTATTGCAACACAGAGATTGTATTTGGCAACCAGCAATGGGGGCGTGTGTTGGCTTGAAGATGTAAACATGATGCCATTGTCAAACCCGTTAAACTTGTTATATATCTATTTTCAGGCTAAATATAATTTTTTAAGGAAATGTTGTACTTTCATTCTGCCCCCCCCCCCCCCCCCCCCCCCCCAAACGACCCATGGAGGTATTATTTTTTTTAAATATAGCTTTTAATAAAAATTTTCCATATTCAACCTTTAAATGTCTTGAATTTACATCAGATCCCCATGAAATATGTTTAATTCCAAAAGTGAGACCAAACAGTAAGCAGGTATCGCAATTTGTTTACCACTGACAACCAAAAGAGGCACTGCAGAGAAACGAGAGAGGGGTGTGCAAAATCACAATCAGCTTCCACAAAAGCTTTAAAAAATGCTTTGACAAACTTGACCAGAAACAAAAACCTGGAAACCTGCAAATTAAACAAGCGATTAACGGCTGAACACGCCATGTTTCCTACATCACAGAAAAAAAACAAAAATGTGATTGTCGCACTTTGAAAAACTCACAGTGATGCTGCTCATTGCCTGGAAAAGTAGCATCAGTTCCTCAGATGCAGTTTACTATGTTTGGCCTCTGGAAACATGGAGGAAGGCAGAGACGACACCGCATGGAAGCTCTGGAGATTTTTTTACATATAAAAGGACAAAGTCTGAATTCTGGATGTATTTTGGATTTTTTAAGGATGCTGGGAGGAGACTTTTTACCTATTTATTTATTTATGGTATTATTGTAATGTTTCTGCCACATTACCTTATTAACTGTAATAGTAATAGTCTGTAATAGTGTGTGTATAAGTACTTTTTGAACGTTTTGAGCAGATTTAACGAATACCGCAATAATATCGATAACCATGATCATTTTGGTCACAATAACCGTGAAATGAAATTTTCATGTGGTTACATGCCTACTGTATATACAGTATGTGTTAAGGAATTGCTGAGTAACTATAAGAGAAAAACCCCATTTGTTTTATGTGCTTTTTAGATGCCTCCCTGTCATTTGATCAGGTGAATCATGGGAAATTATTTTAAAAATTTGGGGCGGCAGGTGTCCGTAGTTATATTGTCATAATCTTCTCATACTGGTGTGCCCAACAAACCATGCAGGTTAGATGGGGCAACTGCATGTCTGCTGCCTTTCAGGTCAGTAACGAAGTAAGACAGGGGAGCATCTTGTCTCCTGTCTTATTTAATTTCTACATGAATGACCTATCAAATGAATTAAGCTCATGTAAAACCGGTTGTATGGTTGGTAGTTCAGTGATGAGCCATCTTATGTACAGTACGCTGATGATTGTGTGATTTTTAGTCCAAGCTCAGCTGGTTTGCAGCAGCTCCTTAATGTGTGCTCTGTGTATGAGGAACAACATGATATAAAGTACAGTGATTCTAAAAGTGTGATCATGATCTGCAGAAATGTGGAGGACAGACATATGACTTTTCCTGATTTTATTCTGTCAGGTAATGTTCTAACTATCTGCAAGGAAGCGAAATATCTTGATCATGTAATCACAGACCAACTGACAGATGATGACATTCATCGTCAGTGTCGTACGCTGTATGTGTGAGAAAATGTGTTGGCACGCAAATTTGGCCTTTGCAGTGTTAATGTGAAGCTGACCTTGTTCAAAGTGTATTGTTCACCTCTGTACTCCGCACATTTGTGGTTTAACTATAAAAAAGCCAGCCTTCAAAGACTACAAAGACAACAAATGGCACACAATGATGCTTTAAGGATACTTTAAAAAAGGTCTAGATGGACAAGTGGGAATGGGTTGTTTGTGAGTGCTGGAGTGAACACTCTGCAAGTGGTTCTGAGAAATCTAATGCACAGGTTCATCTGTCGGTTAAATGACTCCGAGAACCAAATTGTTGTGTCACTGGTGAACATCATGTACAGTGACACACACTGCACATCTCACTTCTGGGACACTGGTGTAGGTGTCTTCTAAAAATGAGTCGTTAGACTAGTTTTTTTTATTGTTATTGTTATTATTAATACTATTGTTTTTATTTTGTATCGTACAAACTGGCGACCTGTCCAGAGTGTACCCCGCCTCTCGCCTGATAATAGCTGGGATAGGCTCCAGCAACCCCCATGACCCTAAACTGGATAAGCAGTACAGAAAATGACTGATGACTATTTTATATCATGTGATTTAGTCCTGTTCTGTCTGTTCTTGATTTTTTTCTCTCTTTTATGAACCCCGAGTCTGGAATAAAGTCTATCTATCTATCTAATTCACTAATTGATTTAGAAAAGGCTAAACTTGTTGTCTTGAAAATAAAGTCCCTTAAAATGCCCACACCTGATAAAAAATATAGTAAATTAAGAGTTTAATTGCCCCAGCTAAACTGTAAGAGTGCCATTTGTGACATTTCGTGTCCCTAGTGGCACTGCCATTTACACTTGACAGAAGGCTTAATAGATCAGCTTCTTATGAAACCAGGTCACATTCAGAGGGGAAGGAGTTGACAGGAAAAAGTAGGAAATATAAAAATGATTGGATTGATGCACGCATAAAAAATGCTGAGGGCAATCTATGCAATAAGATGCAGAGACCCTTTCAGATGACTCGAGCCAGTTTTTGACTATGAATATCCATATTTTTTTTTCCTTCTTTAATTGGACGGTATGAATAATTTTGAGGACGACTGTATTTGTTTGCTGTTATCTTAATGGCCGACGACTACTTGGCATGTACGTTTTTACAGAACTTAAAGTTTAAAGACACTGATCATTGAATTGTTTTATTTATCGCAAATTATATCACCATTGCAACTCTCAACAGTGTTATTGCATATCTCAGGGATCACCAAATCCGAATGTCTTGGACCAGGATTGGAAGGTTCTCAGCATTACCTTGAATCAACACACCTGACTCAAATTAAATGGAGCAAACAGCAAACAAGGTTCTGCGCAATGACTGTGAACACAGTGACAACCTTCTGGAGACCGGCCCAGGAGGTCTGGATTTGGTGGCATATGTCAAGTTTTCTTAAAATCGTGCAGCCCTACACCAGACTCAGATGCCTGCGAGACAAAGAAAGAAAACTAAGGGGAAAAATTAAAACTACGAGCAAAGTTATTTTCTGCACTTAAACACAAAAATAGCAAGTGTGTGTTTTTGATTTGTCTAAATAACTGAACTTTACTGGAAACATTGATAGTTCTAGTTTTTAAATCAGAAACTGGTTATCAACTTTTCTTATTTGCACTAAGGCCAGCTGCTGTTACTGTGATTTTATGTGACTGTGATTTAAATAATAAGTATAAAAGCATGAGAGCTAAATGTGCAGCCAACTGGCCCCATGGGAAAATGTAGATAAACAGCCCTGCATGATAGCAATAAACTCAACCATCCGGATTCCTGTTCTTGTGCTTTATGCTGTAAGTTAGGTGCAGGTCGGTGCAGTAATGATATTTATTGGAAGGTAAATGATTGGGGATAATTCTCCCACCTCTCGAAGTATTTCTAAGGGAGGTTTTAGTGACCATGTCGGTGTCTGAGCTGGTTGTTGGAGGCTGAGGAGCTGTTTCTTCAGCACCACCTCGACTCTTAGAAGACAGAGACGCCTCGTGATTTAGTTAAATGAATAAATAAATAAATAACAAATCAGGCCCAGTTCGGCTTGTCACGACGCGACAGAGGGGAAGGAGTAGATGCGTTTTACACGTGTAAAAGTACCCAACGCCTATTCTGTCTGTGAGAGGCGCGTGACAGCTTTGTTTGACACATGCATGTGTGAGTGCGCATCTTACCTTGATCCTAACATAACAGTGGGTTCCCAAGGACGTGTCATTCAGACAAGCAGGTGGACTTTCACGAATCACCCATCGGAAGGTTGCTGTCGGTCTCAAGACGATATTCCACCAAAGTTTCAGCAGGGCTGCGATGGTGCAGAGAGCACAATAACCGTAGATCAACGACCAGTACCCCCAAACTCTGACTCTCAGCGCAAGTCTCATCACGAACAGCAGCAAGTTGTGGAGCACTCTCGCCATCTTTCATCACCGCAGGAGCAAATCCAGGCCACGTTACCGCCTTTCCTCCCCGCTCTGCGCTTTACTGGTCGCTTCTGCTTGAATGTCGCCGGTTACAGACTGTCTGAAGGGAGGATCCCGACACGCGACTGAATGGGACGGGCACGAGCATCACGTCAGACTTCACGCGTGCGTGTGACAGTGCTGGTTCAGCTGGAGACGGTGTTGTTGGCTGAAAGGCAGCAATGATCCAGGCGCTGCGGAGCTGAAGGGCAGCGAGGAAGAACCTGACGATGACTGCGGAGCAGCGATGAAAACACGCCACGCATGCTCATCATGGCTCAGAGGAATAAAAGCAGCTATTTACAGTTCATTCCTGAGGAATATGTGGCGTTTATGCGACACCAGACAAAAGAGAGCGGACTGAATAATCGGGGTTATGCGCTTGCAGGTGTGGGAGGAGTTCATTCAGCTTACAGTCAACTTGGGACTACCTTCATCCCTGACGTGATTATTACTGTACATGGATGGTGTTGATGTCGTCTTCACAGTTTCTCTCCAACGGGCCTAACTTAGGAATCTCTGAAAGTGGTCTTGAGCCAGGACTGCACCCCCAAAAATCCTGCCTGGGTAACTGGACCAACCAGCAGAAGTTGATTTGACCAACAAAATAGGATGTGCATTTTAACCCAGCTTGATGGGTTACACATTTAATTCAGATGCCAGACCTACACTGTAAAAAAACAACAACGTATATTTAGAGTAAAAACTACTGGCAGCTGTGGTTGCCAGAATTTTACCGTAAAAAGTATGATGACCATGTATAAGTATGGCTTTAGAGAACTGTGAATTACAAGGTTAAATACAGTGTTATTTACGGTGAATTACTATTAAAAGAATGACATAGCCTATAGGGCTGGGCGATATGATCAAAATCCCATATCACACACTGTAAACCCAAACAGTATTAGTAACTCAAAGTCATTAAGGTTAGATTACTCAAAATCAAGGTTTCAGTTAAAAGAACTATAAATTAATGAGTTTTCTGATCGAGTAATGCTCTTTTAATTTGAAGTAGATTAATACTATTGAGTTGATGGCTGTCATTCAATTAAATCTTTTAAGTAAATGCAGAACGCTGCGTCCTTAGTCATGGCCGTCATTGCGTCCCTCATTCATATTCCTATTTAGTGACACCTAGTGTCCAAATGGGTCCACATCAGCCCAAACAAAAATGCACTCAAACCTTCTCAGTAGTGCCCATGACCAGAAAATAAAGGATTTATCAAATAAATTAGCAGCATCCAACAAATACTATGTGGATAATCCGTGCCTTTAAGTATTTGACTAGTTTGACAATAAAATGTTTTGGCTAAACTTAACTGTTCCCAATGTTTAATCAAAGGTTGTTTTATACCTTAAATAAAAAAACGTGAACTGAAAAAGAGATGTGAAGTGTGTTTCTATTTACCCAAAAAAAGTAACATCACATTGTGAGCCAAATCAAAAAAGTGTGTATACGATTGCACTGCTGTAGGTTTAGCTCAGGTGGAAGAGCAGTCGTAATTCAACTAGATGATCGTGAGATCGATTCCAGGCTTCCCCAGACTACATCCTTGTCCTTGATCAAGACACTGAACCCCAAGTTGCCAACCATAATATGACTGTGCAGCTGGGTGAATGTGATGTCAATTAACGCGCTTTGAGTGGTTAGTTTTACTGGAAAAGCACTAAATAAATTTAAGAATTTGAGTTGGTTCGACTTTAAAAGATTTAAGATGACAACAAGAAAGCATTTGAGTAAACTGAAGTTATATTCTTTAAGTTAAGTGAAACTCATATAATTTATTTCCACTACTTGAAAACATTCACGTAATCGGTTACGACAAATATTTTGAGTATTTTCAACTTGTGCGGGTTTACAGTGCATATATCTCATTTTAGATGATGATAATGATATACATATGATATAGCTTTTTTTTTTGTTTGTTTTGTCTTGTTTTTTTTTGTTTGTTTGTTTGTTTGTTTGTTTGTTGGGGGGGGGGGGGGGGGGGGTCTATCCTCTACTGAACAAATAAAGGTAGTAGGTACTAAATGTTTCTTTTATTTAATTTTTTTCTAAGCAGGATGTGCTGGTCATGTTAACATCTGACACAGGAGCTGCGATTAGGCACTTCAAGGCCGTATTTATTCATCAAGATGCACTGCATGCATGGACAGTGGCCCATCTTGACCTAAACAAATATGGAGGGGGACGGTGGCAGACGTTTCAGACCAGGATCAGTGGTTCTCAACAAGATAAGCAGCCAAACCCAACCGAGTAGCTGGTAGCTAAAAGAGGGACGACTTCTGGTTTGAATATATATGAAAAAGACCGACATGGTTGCGGACCAGACAACAGAAGGTATGCCGGCTCTTGGGGCATCTTTCAGCTCTACACCAGGTGTAGTGCTGAAAGAAAGCCCCAAGCCAGCATACAAAACAACTGTCACCTGTCTTTTATATCCAAACCACATCCATGTGACAGAAGTTGTCCCTCTTAGCTACAGTACAAGCCTCTCAGTTTGGGTCGGCTGGTCATCTTGTTAAGAATCAGTCTAATTACCCACCTCTGAAACGGTTGACCATATCTCCCTCCATTTTTGTTGGCAGTGTGTGTGTGCACGCAGCTCATCTTGATTAAACACTGCAATAAAGTGCCTATCGCGGCGTAATGATAGAGCTTCATATGAGACGATAGAGATTTTCTATAGTCCAGACGATACACAATGTTATATCGCCCAGCTCTAATATCTCATGAACCAATTTACAGTAATGTTCTGTAAAAATAACAGTAGAATGTAAACTACTTTGCAGTAAACTACCATATAATAAATATGGTGACCGTGTGGTATGCTTTTACAGAAACTGTAAATTTCATGATTGAAAACTGTTTTATTTAGGCTAAATTACTATATGAAATAATAATTCAGGTTTTATAATAACAGTTTAGATTTATATCAAGTTTTCCTTGCAGGGCACTCATTGACTCCTCACCCATACATGGTGATAGTTAGTTGCATGTATAGCCACAGCTGCCCTGGAGCAGACTGACAGAAATGTGACGAACATTCTGCACCAACAGCCTCTCCGACCACCACATTCATACACCAGTGATGCCCTCACTTGAGGGGAGGAGTCGAAATGTCATAAAGAAGACATAACCACAGATGACCAGGGGAGCGGGATTTGAACCGCTGATCCTTCGATTATTGGACAACCTACTCCACCACCTGAGTTACTGCTGCATTTCATGTTTTGCTTGAAGCGGCTTTATGATTCATAAGTAACAGATTGGATCGAATCTTGACTTGACCCGGTCCAATCCCCTATCCTGAGCAAGCATGGAGTGGTGGTGACAGTGAGGGAACAGGGAGGAAAAACCTCCGTTAGAACCCGGCTCAGGTAGGGCGGCCATCTGCCTCGACTGGCTGGGGTGGAGAAGACAGAAAGAGAGACCAACAGATACTACAACTTGTATCCGGCCAGACCTGCTTAGAGAGGAGAACACAGTTAATGATGCAAAACTGTCACAAGTTTCTACATGGAGAGACAGAGATGATGGGAGAGGAAGAGCCCAGTGCATCGTGAACGTCCCGCAGCAGTCTAAACCTATAGCAGCTTAACTAAGTGTGACAGTGTGGGGTCCTGTTATTATGCCTCCGATAGATCATGCGCCCTGGCTAATTGACCACAGGGATGTTCCTTTGGCTGAATGGTCTCCATGCATGACTCTCACCTGGGAGTCTGGGGATCAAATCCTGCCTGGGCCCTCTGTTGTACCTTGCCACACAAGGGATGGCTAACCATCCCCAACTATAAGAATTATCAAAAAGGAAGGTTTTAAGCCTGATCTTAAAGGTAGAGAGGGTGTCTGCCTCCTGAACCTGAATTGGTAGCTGGTTCTACAATAGGGGGGCTTGATAGCCAAATGCTCTGCATCCCAAGAAACTAGATTAACTAATAATAAATAAAAATCTACAAAATTATAATTTAGTGAAAGAAATTATTGCTTTTGAATTGTGGTTGGACATAATGATTAAAACAAACAAACAAATCTGCCCCAGACACATTAGAGCACCTTTCCCATGAACAGTGGACCAACTTACCTGACAACAGGTGTAGACGTCTGATTGGATGTTACAGAAAACAAACAACTGAAAATCAATGTCATGTTTTTCATAGAATTTTTTATTTATTATTACTTTTCTTAAAGATTTATTTCCTTCTTCAGTTGGAGGGTATGAATAATTTTGAGGACAACTGTATGTTGCTCAGGTCCCTCCCATTGATGTCCATGTTTGAATTAGATTTCACTTCATTACTTTAAAACCACATTTACGTGTGTTTTCCACACATTCTGACACTAAAAATTAAAGTTGATCATTTCTTAATTTACGGTGGTATACTATTTATTTTCAATTTCAAAATTTTTTTTCAAACACAGTTAACCTAACATCACGTCTTTGGATGGTGGGAGGAAGCCGGAGAACTCAGAGAGAACCCACACATACACGGGAAGAACATGCAAACTCTACCCTCCCCAGCTGGGACTCAAACTCACAACCTTCTTACTGTGAGGCTGCGGTGCTAACCACCACACCACTGTGCAGCTGTTTTACATTTCATTGATCCCAAATGGGAAATTTGGTCATAGCATCGAACCCATCTCTTGATAACTAGAGAGCATATATACTTACCGTTTAGTCAGTGACTAATGTTAATTCTATCTCTGACAGGAGTTTAACAAATTGTTTATGGTGGTGAGTTAATCTCCTTCTACTGTCTCACACATTCATGGTGCAACTTTAAAGGTAGAGTCCGGAGTTTTCTCTCTGAAAATAAACACTAGACTTATATGAGTGAAATCTGGCTCAATCCACACCTTTGGGCCTCTGCTTTCGTGTGGTGGTGATTTTGTTTGCAACTCCCCCTCCCCTGACTGCATTTTGTCTATTCCCTTTGTTTTGGTGTGTTCGGGATGTTTCTGGGCAGAGAGGTGCGTGTTGTCTCCAGCCAATGACAGAGCTACAGACATAGCACTCTGTTGGGATAAACTTGTCGATTGGAGTGAACTTTAAAAAAAAAAAAAAACGTTGACTGGAGCTGACACCAGATTCACTGCAATTCTCGATAAAAATTGCGGATGCAGCGAAGAAAAGGACGTACTCTCCGGTGAAAAGAGCTTTGGATGGTGCACACTGGAAAACCAGAATTAATGTTGTTTTGGCTTTTGCCCACTTTCGAGTGTTGAAGGAGATGTTTGAGGATGAAGAACGATGCGGCTCTTCAGCCCCAAATAGAAACGTGGAAACACTCCAGACTCTCCCTTTAAAGGATAAGTTTCTTTTCTTTTTCAACCTGGACCTTATTTCTAGGTGTATATATGTGCACTTACTCACCGGTAAAGTTTCTGCATCACTTTGAGTCCTTTGGAGGATATTACATTAAGTCGCTCTTCGGTGAATTTCCAGTATCATGGTGGAGGGACAGTCACTGTATCAGACATTATCTGCAGTAAAACTCCTTCATTTCATCAATTCTTTAAGCAGAATGTACGAACGAACGAGTACTATAGTCCTGAGTTCAGGTCTGAACCAGGTACCGGAAGTCTGGGTAGGGGACTGGAGGTCTGGACCAGGAACTACAGGTCTGGCACAAGAACTGGAGGTCTAGCAAGGTTCTGGAGGTCTGGACTAGGTACTAGAGACCTGGATCAGGTACTGGAGGTCTGGAACAGGTTCTTGAGGTCTGGAACAGGCACTGGAGACCTGGACCAGGACTAGAGGTCTGAACTAGGCACCGGTGGTCTAGGTAGGGGACTGGAGGTCTGGACCAAGCACTACAGGTCTGGCACAAGTACTGTAGGTCTAGATCAGTTTCAGGAGGTCGGGACCAGGTTCTGGAGGTCTGAACCAGGTACTGGAGGTCTGGACCAGGTTCTGGAGGTCTTGACCAGGTACTGAAGCCTGGACCAGTACTAGAGGTCTGGACCAGGTACCGGTGGTCTAGACCAGGTTCTGGAAGTCTAGACCAGGTACTGGAGGTCTGGACCAGGTTCTGGAGGTCTGGACCAGGTACTGGAGACCTGGGCCAGTACTAGAGGTCTGAAGCAAGTACCGGAGCTCTAGGTAGGGGACTGGAGGTCTGGACCAGGGACTATAGGTCTGGCACAAGTACTGGAGGTCAGGACCAGGTTCTGGAGGTCTGGACCAGGTTCTGGAGGTCTACACCAGGTACTGGAGGTCTAGAACAGGTTCTGGAGGTCTGGACCAGGTACCAGAGGTCTAGGTAGGGGTCTGGAGGTCTGGACAAGGGACTACTGGTCTGGCACAGGTACTGGAGGTCTAGACAAGGTTCTGGAGGTCTGGACTAGGTACTAGAGACCTGGACCAGTACTAGAGGTCTGGACCAGGACTAGGAAGTCTAGACCAGGTACTGGAGGTCTAGACCAGAGTCTGAAGGTCTGGACCAGGTCTTGGACTCCTAGACCAGGGACTGGAGACCTGGTCCAGATCTAAACAGACTCCTTTGTCTGTAAAAAGATGTTAATGTGTCAGAATGGGATGAAACTCAGCTCTGATCCTAGAACTCTATAGTGTGTCTGTCTGAGAGATCAGTGGTTGTTGAATAATAGTAGCGACCATTTCCATGTTTACCTGTCATGTTGATAAACAGATTATAGATCACAGACAAAGCCAGCATACATGGAATGAATAGGACGGATTCCATCCAACTCTGATTAAGCTGTCTTCAGGCTACAGTGGTTGTAATGATGTTTTCAAATTTAAAATGATTTTAGTTCAGGCTTCCATACGGTCACTTCAGCCATCTTTTCCTATCTTAAGCTCGTTAAACCTTTTTTCAAAGCATTTTCAAATATTTAAAGCCATTTTGGACTATTTTGAGCAAAATTCAACTGTCATTCAACTGTTTGATCCATCTTCAGCTCTGTTCAACATTACATTTCAATATATTCAACTTCTTCAGCCTTATGCTTCAACTTCTTTAAGCATTTCAGTTCAGCATCTTCAGCATAAACGCATTCACACCAGTTGTTACGGAGTAACAACCTTTTCAAGTTTTTATTTATTATTCTATTTTAGTGTATACTGTTTATTGTGTGTATATGTGTACTTTTTATGTATTTACTGTGGTGATGGACCCCAGGAAGACTAGTTGCTACCGTGGTGGACAACTAATGGGGTTCTTCATAACAAATAAACATGTCTTTGGTTGGTGGGAGGAAGCCTGAGAACCCAGAGAGAACCCACGCATACACGGGAGAACATGCAAGCTCCACACAAGAAGGCCGCTGTTAGAATTGTTCCAACCCCTCCCCAGTCGGGACTTGAACTAGCAACCTTTTTACTGTGAGGCTGCGGTACTAACCACCACACCATTGTGCAGACCAAGGTTATAACAGTTTTGGAATGTTAATTAGTTTCAGTTTTTATTTAGTTTTGACTTTGTGTTTTTCAGTTCAGTTAGTTTGAGTTAGTTTTTTGAGCAGGTTTGCTAGTTTATATTCGTTTTTTTTTTTTTTTTAAATGCTTATTTATAGTTTTATTTTTTTTAAGTAAATTTAAGTACTTGTCTGGTGTGACTTTCAAAATCTTCAGAAAGTCAATCGGAGTAAAACCAGTAGAGCAAAGTAAATCGATTAAATAGAAATAGATTTCATATCAACCCAGAAAGATTACTGTAAAACTATAGGATGTTTTTGCAATAATTTTAGTTTTGTCAAGACACAATACAGTTTCAGTTAGTGATAGTTTTTTTTTAAAACGTCATTGTGCCGCGTTTCCCAGATTAGTTAAGACACTCTTAACGCTGAGGTCCTTCTTAAGTCACTTCTTAAAGGTGCCTTGTTTGGACGTTGCGTTTCCCAGATGCGCTCTTAACTCAGGAGCTTCTTTATTTTCAGGAGCGGCCAGACCCACTCTTTCGAACCTTCTTTAACGTTCCCCCCCTGCTAAGGGAACATCAGGCCCATCTACTGGTCACTTTTGGAAACGACACTATTTCCCGTGAAAAAAAAGTAGAAAATGGAAATTATTAAAAATGGACCTATTCACGGATCAGTTGTTGTATTGAGTCATGTTTTCTCACTCATGTCATAATGTCAATCATCTATGATGGAAGAAAACTGTAGTTACCGAGTGAATGGCAGAAAATATTGTGGTTAAGTTTAATCATTATGGCAAGATAGGCCTGTGGGTATCAACCACAGAAACAAAAACATTGCGGTAGGAATTGTACGCAAATTATACGCAATCTATGAGGACTCACGTCATATTTACGCATTTGTCAGCTGTTCATGATGAGATGCACCTGCTTCGCTCAATAAAAACATGGCCATTTACGCATACCCGTATCAGACCCGCATCAGATGTCTGTGCAGAGAACCAAACCAAACCACCCCCAAACCAAACCACACCCTCCAGTCACCCAAACCACCCCCTCCGGCCACACTTTGATATTGAACTATAAAACACTTCAGTACCCACCCGAACCACCTATTTAGGTCCCCCTGACTACCTTTCTCTGCCAACCTCAGCACAAAGGTCATGTTAAAAATCATAGGTGGCACTGGGCAGTGATTCAAAAATGGCAAACACAACCTCTCAGTGTAATATGTGGAGCATTCCCATTACTTTGCGTTTACGCAGGCCTTTGAAGAATTGGGCACGAGTGAGTGGCAGAACAAGCCATTCTTTATTAAGTCACGTCAACCATTTGCGGGATTACTGTTTGTTGAATGCACGTGCGTCATCCTGGACGCACACTTTACGCACCAGATACAGTATGTCGCCCATTTACCAAATGCTGCCATGTGGAGCTCATTTAACATAAGATGTGTGTAGGTGATTTCATCCTCCAAGATTTCCCCAGACAACAGTAACCCGACAAAAAGTTTTTGAAAGTTTGGTGCATATCGTTTTTGGCTGAAGCTTGTCAGGAGTTCCAGGAGTTGATCTATTTTTTTGCGAACAAGAAAATGTTACCCTTTTTCAGTGTTTCAATCACCTAGCCACCGTTTCCCGAGTCTACTACTGAGCATCGATATGACACACACGCACGTTTCAGGAATCCTCTTGGCGGGGTTCCCTTCAGCCATTACGTCAACAAATAGCGTCAGAATGACCATTATTTATAGGGCATCTGTAAATTTCCAATCGCCTACACCTGTTTAGCACAATTTGGCCAATTACACAATATACAATGAGCTTTTCAATGAATATTTGCAATCACTGGTAATCACATGCATATTTTTAACAGTTTGTCTTCTTGCACAAACACATAAACGTATAAATGGGCTCAATATCAGCGTCGGAAAATAACCTCCACACTAAATGAATGGTGTCGATCGGTATACCTGACCTCGATTGCTTTTTTTTTTCAGCACCCCGGAAGTGGATAGCTTCTGTTAGGACCTTCTTAAGATGTAGCGTAGCAAAGACGTTTCTCAGGAAATAAGAACGCGCGAAAGAAGCAATCTGGGAAACGGGCGTATCTTTGCGATCCTTTGTTGGGAAGAGCTTCCTTGAGGCCTTCTTTAATCCAAAGAAGAATCTTAACTGGGAAACGCGGCCATTTTTATTTTTATTTCAGTTAACAAAAATATTTTTTCAATTTTAGTTTTCGTTTTTTTGTCAGTTTTAGTTAACTATAATTACCTTGTGCAAGACAGTTGTGTGTTTGATTGTTCCAATCAATGAGGGGAGATCCTAGACAGGGAATATGTTTTTCCGTACAGATCGGCCTGGATTTGTGCAGTCACTGTGTAAAAACGGGATGCCTTTGCCGTGACACCCGCTCTGCAGCTTCCTGTTGGCGTCTGATGATTGCAAGGCCTGTCATTGGACAATAACGAAGGTGACTATATTGTAACACTAGTTATATTAACACAGGCGGAGCCTTCTACTGGACTATATGGGTACAACTCTCCTCCAATCGCGTACACGCGATGGTCCACTGAAATTTTCATATACGTAGCTGGCCAGTAGGGTGTGTCTACCCCCTTTACCCGCCTTAGCGGGTATCAAAGCAGGTGCATCGCCAGCTGCCCTCATTCCACCTAGCTTTAGCATAAGGCGAAAGAGCGGCAGGGCCCTGTGTAGAGGGCTCCGCCTGTGTTAATATAACTAGGGTTACAATATCGTAACCTTCGTTATATCTCACACAGGCTTCGCCCTCTACTGGACTCTATGGGTACAGTAGGCGAAGCCCGATATATGTACTCCCTGCCACGAGAGAGGCTCCGCACACTGACCACGCCAGCTACCAATTAGGTACCAAGACCTAGTCACCACTTTATTAACCTTAGCCACGTATGTAGTGATACCGGGTCCAACTTCATCCCAGTTAGCAGCATCTGGCTAGACTAGGTGAAGTTGTGGCCTAACCTTGCAGGGGTCTCAACTATGACCACCTGTGCACCTCATTGAGTGTCCAGCAGAGCACGAACCAATGCAGGTGCATGACACTCTGTGGGGGTCAAGCAAGCAGATACTTGACACGCCCTTTGTAACCTGGTAGAGCTGTATCTGCACTTTTTTTTCTTTGTGTGGTTTGCTGTGATTGTGTGGGTGTGGTGAATCAGGTGTGTTCAATTAGCCCAGGGGAGCACCTCTCTACTTAAACAGCTGACACAAATGCTCTTTTTCTCTCTGTTGCTGGTGAACTGTGTCCAGGTGTGCTTCAAGGGGGACCTTTTGGCTTTGCCTTGGAGGAGGAACTTATGGGTCTGTCGGTTGTTATGGTGCTCTGACCAACATCTGCCCAAGCATCGCTTGGTCTGCGGTACAGCTTCGCCACACGAGCGAAATGATTTAGAGTGTGGACCCAAGCTCCTCCAGTGATTTTCCCCCTGTCTGGATAAAATAAGCACACCTGCACTTTTGGACTCTTCCTCCCCATTTTAACTAGTCTTAAGAACTTTTGTAATAAATTACCCTTTTAAACTTACTCAGGATTCTGTGCACTTTGTCCATTTTACTGGTTGGTCAGATCAAAGGAATGGGTGTTACAACTTGGTGTTGGTCAGCAGGATCTGACTAAAAAATAACCAGTGGTGGACAAAAGGAAAAAAAAAAACACCAAAAGGAAAAAGAAAAAAAAAAAAAAAAAAGAAAAAAAAAAAAAAAATGACAGACCAAAGCCAAAAGGTCCCCCTTGAAGCACACCTGGACACAGTTCACCAGCAACAGAGTGAGGGCATTAATATTCACAATATATTTAACAGATAAAGCCTAAACACCAGAGTGCAGTTACCTGGACACAGTTCACCAGCAACAGAGAGAAAGAGCATTTGTGTCAGCTGCTTACGTAGAGGTGCTCCCCTGAGCTGATTGAACACACCTGATTCACCACACCCACACAATCACAGCAAACCACACAAAGAAATAAAGGTGCAGATACAGCTCTACCGGGTTACATCCTTCCTCTCACAGGTCCTGTAATCCCGCAGTGAGCACAGACCTGGAGAAGGAGCCTGATACATCCAAGAGATAGAACCTTATGAACAGGCAGGGAAAAGACCACAATGCCGCCGTACATATGTCCTCAACACTCGCACCACTGAAAAGAGCCGTTGACGTCGCCACACTTCTTGTGGATCACAGTGGGCGCCTCTTCACCCCCTTGCGTGTAGGCTGTGAAAATACATTCACACAACCACCTAGCCAAGCGTTTCCTGGATAGAGCTCTGCCAGCTGTCCCGTCACCATAACACACAAACAACTGGTTGGTGTTCCTGACGGTGGCTGTTCGGTTGACATAGCATGTCAACGCACGCACAGGGCATAGGAGATGCAGTTTCGCCTCCCTAGAATCCTCATAAGGGGGAGGGTGAAAAGCCTCCAGTTGGATGACTCTGGACCGAAATGAGCTCCTTCTGTTCTTAGGAATTAATGAGGGGTTCGCTCTCAGGACGGCACCACTGCGGTCCCCACGAAGGAGCAAGAAGCAAGGCTGTCTTCAGTGACAACTCCCTGAAGGAGGAGCGTTCCAAAGGCTCATAGGGGTCCCTAGTGAGGGCCTTGAGCACTAACGGTAAGTCCCACCGCAGTACAGAAGTACGCTCCACTGGTCGTAGCCTTCTGACTCCCAACAGGAACCGCTTATCCGGAGGGTGGGCGAAGATTGGACCTCCGCCCAACCCTTCATGGCACGATGAGATGGCTGCAGCATAAACCTTTACAGTCACGTAAACACACCCAGCAACAACATGTAGTTAACAGTTGTGCTTGTTTTTCTTTTTTTCATCTTTTATCATGCTTTGGTTGATTAACAAACAATACAACCACACAGGGAAGAAGTCGTCATGACGACTGTTGTCTCTTGTAAACTGCCGAAAAGCCTTCGCAAGCTTTTCATCAGTATTTTAACCTAGCTAGCGTGGCTAGTCTAGCTAACGTTACAAACAAATGTGTAATCTGTACATATGTACATTTGTTGGTCTTCTTCTCCAAGTCCTGTTGCTCTCCGGAGGTTGCTATGGTTCCCTTTTCTCTGGCACTTCCTCAGCAAGTTAGGATCTGACCTCCCTCGCTCTGAAGGGCTAGATTCATACCCAAAACCCCTCGTTATGTCCACTACCCCTACATGCAAAGAGGAATTGGGACAGCACTACCTTCATGGAACGCACATAATTTAGAGGTAGGGCTAAAAAGTAGTGCTAGTGGGTGTGTCGGGACCCACCCAAAGTCTTCCCTTGGCCCACCACCTAAATGGTTAGGGTTGAAAAAAAAAAACCCCAAAACAACCCAGCATAACCCAGCTGTGTTTAACTCAATGCATGAGTTCACAAAAACAACCTAAAAGGAGTTACACATTTCTTAACCTATGTAGCAGTTGGGTGATGAAATAACCCAGCATTTTTTAGTGTGTTCTCCTCCTCCTGTCTTTCTGAAAACCTTTTGAAGATTTTGCTTTTTTTTTTCTTTCTTTCTGTCAGTCAAGTCCATTTTCAGAAGAATACTTGTTTTTTGTTTGGTTGGTTGTTTTTTTTAAACAAACAAAACAAAAACAAAAACTGTATTGTTTATTTGTTAAAAAATTGGAACAAACCATATGCGCCTATATATACATATATGTATATATATATTATTGTATTAGCAAAATTGTAATACAGCTTTCCTTATTGTGACTTTTCCCATTGTATTTGATTTCTTTATAGGGGATTATCACGCTTACCGGAAGTTCCCGGCTTTTGGACACTTCCTCTTCCGGGCCATGTTAACGACAGCCGTTCCTGCTCTGTTATACTGTTTAAATCGGATAAACTACAAACATACTTAAGTTTTCATTCCAGACCGAAGTGATACTGGATCAAAAGCTGGATCAAAGCGATCGATTCGCCGCGGTGAAGGGCCGAACTTTATAATAAAACACACGTTTGTTTGTCGCCGATGGGGCACAACACCGGCACTTCACAGCATGCTAGCATTAGCCAGCTAGCGTTTACTGACGTGCTTAACATTGTGCGTCCTAAAACACACAAACATCTGAAAATCGGGTCTGTACTCCCCCGTTTCCAGTGGCACAACTGGGGACTGCCAAGAAAGGAGACGCTTTCAGATGCTTGTGTGTTTTCAGCTGCACAACTTAAGCCACGTCATCAAGCTGGCTAATGCTTACAGGCTAACACGACTGTATAGTCTGCCGGCCACAAACAAACGTGTATCGTTTTATTATAAAGTTCGGTCCTCCACTGCGGCGAATCGGTCGTTTTGACCCACTTCTTCCTTAGCATCACTCAGTCTGGAATGAAAACTTGGCATTGGCGTTTATCCGATTTACAAAGTTTAACAGAGTAGTAGCTGGCGGACTACTGTTAGCAGGTTAGCATTAGCCAGCTTGATAACGTGCCTAACTTTGTGCGGCTGAAAACACACAAGCATCTGAAAGCGTCTCCTTTCTTGGCAGTCCCCAGTTGTTCCACTGGAAACGGGGGGGGGGGGGGTACAGACCCGATTTTCAGATGTATGTGTGTTTTAAGACACACAAAGTTAAGCACGTCGGTAAACGCTAGCTGGCTAATGCTAGCATGCCGGTGTTGTGCCCCACCGGCTGCAAACAAACATGCTACGTTGTTTTATTATAAAGTTCGGCCCTTCACTCTGGAGAATCGCTTTGATCCACTTCTTTCTTAGTATCACTTCAGTCTGGAATCCGTGAAAATTTCAGTAGGGTTGGCGTTTATTCACGTTATCTACGAAGTAAAGCAGGGACATTAAACTGAACCGGAAGTGAGCTGTCTAACTGTTTAAAACCGGAAGTTCGGAACACGGAAGCGTGATAATCCCCTATTGTATTTACTAAATTGTGAAAGCTTTGGCAATATTGTGAATCCACATTCATGCCAATAAAGCTTATTAAATTGAATTGAAATTGGAATATTTGTGTTACAAGTCACTAAACAGTGACTTAGTATTCATCTCTGTATTCATCCATCTATGTTTCCATCCATCCCATCGATCATCTACAGTATACACAGTTATTTCAGTGCAAGGTCATGGGAGGTTGGAGCCTGTCCCAGGATTTAGTAGATGAGAGGCAGGTACACCTGGATGGGTCCCCCAAAAGCAGAGAGAGACAGAAAGAAAAACAGCCCCTCACACTCACTTCTAAGGAGAATTCAGAGGGACCGATCAACCTAACATGCAAGTCACTGGAGACTGCAGGAAGCCAGAGTACCTGGAGAGTATGAACGCACACATGAGGAGAACAAATGAAGTCCACACAGAAAAGCTGTGCACAGAAAAGTGTAGCAGCCAATAATGTAGCAACGTGCTAAAATTATAATAATGTTTTTGATCCAACAACAACATTTTCCAATAGTGTGATGGGTTATTACATCATTTGCCAAGCGTTAAAGAGATACTTAAAATACAATAACTGCAGTGTTTTTACATGATCGGTTCAAAAATGTTATGTTATCTGTAAGTTGTTACATTATTGAGTTCATTACACTTAAAATGTCTAAAATTATAACATTATATAACATTATAAACAAACAAAAAAAAGAAAGAAAATAAACAGTGAGCTTTTTACAACGTTGAATTTCCTTCTGGGATAAATAAAGTATTTTTCATTCATTCATTCATTCATTCATTTATTCACTATTACATTATTAGCTGCTACAAACTATCTTTCTCCATAGTTGTTGTGACAGGAGTCATCCTCAATCCTTTGCCTGTAAAACCTTTCCCTACAGAAAGCTGTCAATTTGGCCGTCGGTCACTCCACATCTGAAGAAGAGGCGTGACACTTACGTAAGTTTTCCATCCATGACTGGCAAAATGTATTAATCATTCTAGCACTGATCATCAACAACCTCACAAAGAGCATCTCAGGCCTTTTATATCCTCCTGCTGCAGACAATTAGGTGAGATGACCCACTGAGGTGGTAGTATAATAGAAAGCTCAGAAATGTATACATAAAAATAACACCCTAAATAAGAGAAGATAAAGAATAAATATTTAAACTATGAAAGAGAGGAAGTGTAAAGTGCTCGCTGGATCAAGTCTTAAGAAACAAGGCTCAAAAGGAAATAAGCCAGCAGGTGCTCATCAAACTCGAGGCCGGAGGCATTCAAAGGAAGAAGGATGAGTTGAGGCACTCTGGATTTGCAAGTAAATTTATTTACTTGCAAATCCAGAGTGCCTCAACTCATCCTTCTTCCTTTGAAATATTTAAACTAATTTAATAACTCTACCTTTACAATCTACTTTGAAGGAATGCTTCATTGCTCTTAACCATGTCCCCCTCCTCGTTAGAATAGCTCACTCCAACAGGTTTTAAGCAGGTACCCCCTCTTTTACCTCCCCAGCCCCGCCATAAGAAGACAAAAGGTAAGTGAAGCCATTACTCTGGCAGACATTTTATACATTGCAAAGAAAGTACAAATAAGTAACATTTTCTTAAAATCTGAATACTAGTTCCACTTTCTTTTACACAGGCAGTATGGATGGCCCCCCTCTGTAAACAAACATTTTACTGTTGCATCTTTCAATAAAAACAATCTGCATTTATTCACTACAATTGTACCGTTACATATTTCAATAAAACATCAC